>DF359140.1:11614-42073 GCA_000787875.1 Solanum virginianum
TATGCTTCCTATTTTAGAGCGGAACTATTGATCACCCTTCTTTTCACTCTACAATTTAATCCTCTCACATTCCATGAAATTATTTTGACATTCATTATAACACCCTAGAGTTCCCTTTCCTCTTTTTTCTCGCCCTCATACTTTGGAGCTTTATGTCCATGCCCAAAACTTTCATATTCTTAATTTTTCGGAGCTTCCATAACCCTTGTTTTAGATTCTTCAGAATTTGACTGCTTTCTCCTATCAATCTCCTTGAATAGAGCCAAAGCTTTCTTTCTACAACCCTGAAATTGAACTCCGCATTCCTTGCTTAACCTGATTGTATTTTGATGGACCGAACTGACACATCCATATCACCTTTAGGTATCTCGATTCTAAAGGTTCAATATCCTTGATGTTCAATGTCAAATCATTAGAGCAATCGACCAATTGCATGTCTTGATACCCACCATTAGTAATATCAACTTGTGCTTCTCTTCCTTCAATATTTGTTACTACATCTACATAATCTTCTCCTTCTTCTGTATTTGATTTTTTCATTAGACTTGCTAACTATTTTTCTTTTGGGATCTTTGATACCATTTCTCCAGAGATACTATAAAAGAAAACAAGGTCCAGTCAGTTTGCTTCTATTTCCAATAACATTGTGTATGATTGTAAAGAACACAAGACACTAGCTTGGTTAGAATTGAAAAGCTATGCCGCAGTAAAAAGAATTTGGCCTATAATAGAAGTAGCTCACTTAAAACAATTATCTAAACTTTTCTTTTCGTATATGTCAATTCCAAAAGCGTATTTGTAATAAATGTTCCTTTATGTTCTTTGATGAAATTATCAATCTTAAATTCTATATCTCCCCATACCACATTAAATGTAACTTCTGGAATAAATAATGACAAATATGTTCTCTCCTTGTGTAGTCACTATGATGATAAATCTTTCAAATTTGTTGTGTTTTTTGGAACAAAACAAGTTTGAGTATTGCTCATTTATCTTCCACCTTCTCGTATGGGTGATAGAATCTTTTGAAGATTCTCTGAGTAGAAAGAATATCGATTCCATGGCTTTCTTGCTGTATCTTATTTTGCACATCAGATTTTGGCTTTTTTCTACCCTTTAAGTCCAAACTTCAGCTCTGGCTTTTTAAGCTTGGTGATATCTTAAGACTTAAAACCTACTGTGAAATAGATTTTATTTATTGAAATCTGCCTCATGACTTATTAATTGATGTTGAGTTGGCATGATGACATGGCTACAGATGTGTTTTCAGTTATGAGTTTCCAGGTCTTTAGGTATGTAGCTTGATATGTTATCAAAATATAACACATTTGATACCTAAAGCAAGGGATTTTGTGAATTTTTAATACTACTTTTTATGGTTTTTATGTGCTTTTGTGTTGTTTCTGCAGAAAAGATAGGTTGGCATGATTTTGGGAGAAAATTGTAGATTTTACTAAAGTATAGGACATACGATCCATTCTACAAGTCGTAGCTCAAGCTATGAGTCTTAGGTTGATTCGTAGCAAGAAATAGTGAGCAAAAATTAGAAATCTACTTTGTGGAGGTCAGCCCTATGAGGCCTCTCTACGAGTCGTAGGTCTCACTATGAAATGTACTCGTGGGTTCATAGCAAAGAACAGAGAGCTAAAACGTTTAGACCAAGAACTGAAGGCCTAGACTATGAGAGGAGCATACGAGTCGTAGCTTAAGCAATGACTCGTATCAGTGGGTCATAACAGTTAAGTCCAAAATGCAAAGTGCCTGATATAAGACCCCGATTATGACTTATAGGTCACCCTACAAGTCGTGCTTGCGCGACGTACCTACTGTCAGCTAACTGTTGTATTTAATTTTCATGGTTAAATTGTAAATACTATAAAAACTTTATAAATAGGTTTTTCTGAGGAGAGAGCTGATATATTAAGATTGTAGAGAATACTTTGAATATTCTCTTTTGAATATTCTTAGGGTCTTTCTAGGGTTTAGTGTAGATTATCCTTTTTAATTTGCAGACCCACTTTTGGGGATTGCAAAACACACATTGTACTCATTCTCAATTTATCTAAGCTTGTGGTTTGCAACTTGTGGTGTTCTTGTTCTTCATTGTTTTTGATAAACTCTCAACTATGTCTTTTATTAGCATTGTTATTGATGTTTCCTTACCCATGGGTAGCTAAGCACCTAACACTTGGGGTTTTGGGAACCATGATTAGTTGACTTGAAGTAACTAGGCTTTGTGCATTTCTTTGATTGGGGTTTTGCCTGTATTGTTTATTTCCCTTCATATTGATTGTTATTTGGTGGTAGCTAACATCAAACCCCGCCTACTATCACAATCTTCACCAAGGTAGTGATGAATAGAAAAAGGGAAGCAAATGACTGGATTCGATTGATGTATTCTCATCTAATCAACCAAACCTAACCAAAGAGAGGTTGATGGGGACAATAGGTAACGGTTAGTTGGCACACCATGGTTGCGAACAATGCGCTATGGTGAAATTCGACCTTTACCTTTTTAAGAGGGCTGGAAGAACCTAAGTTACCGTCGTTCATGCAAATTCTCAATTAGAGTTGTGTTGTCTAGGGTAATTAAGTCAATGAATTATGGGGAACACAATTCCCAAGTTTTCCCTAAATTTGAGTGTCTTCTCGTATTATTAGTGTAGTTTTTACTTTTGTTCTTGAATTACAAGGAAAGCCCCCACCCCCATTTAGAACTTTAGTAATCGATGCTTGAAATGATTGGTGGTGGATCTCTATAGTCAAGCCCCATATTCACTGTTGATTCAACCCTAACCTCTGATTAGGTTAATTATTGACAGGGACCACTTTCTTATTGGAGCGTGAACATCATAAAAAATTATGGCGCCATTGCCGGGAAATACGACTAGGTTCTTTACTTGATCTCACTATTAGTTAGTTCAAATATTAATTTCTAGATTCTATTGTATGTTACTTTTATTGTTGTTTGTGTTGTTTGAGTTTAACTGCAGGGTGTAATAGGTTGTATGCCTAACACAAGCAGCCAAGGCAATTTCTTAGATCTGATCAATTTGGAGATCCATAGACTCTTTGAAGAATGGCTTAGGTGAATGAGGATATTGCAATTGAGGAAGAAATTAATATGAATAACAATATAGGAAGAGAAGAGAACCCACTTCTGAGGGACGATATGGTGCAGCTTAGGGATTTCAACGAGAATGCTTATGGTTGGAATCAATATCACTTGAACCCTATGGACATCATTATCTCTATAATGTTGTCTTCATCTGCAAGAGTTTCATGGGAATGCAAAATCTTTCTCTTGATGCAGTCTGTTTGTGGCTGTTTCTATTACCACTAACTAGTAACGCAGTAGTGTGGTTGTCGGAGCTTCCTTTGGGTACAATAACAAGTTGGGCAGAGCTTCAAAGAGTGTTTCTAGAGAGATATTTCCCAAGATCAAAGAAGCTTAAGCTCAAAGACCAGATAAACAATTTTGAGCAATTCTTAGGTGACTCTATTAGTACCACATGGGAGAGATTCACTAAATGCTTGAGGATGGTTCCCGATCATAAGATTGTTGATGATGCCAGTTATTATTGTTCTAGATTTTAATGAACACCAGGCAGAGGCTCTAGTGGTAGTGCTAAAAACATTCAAGAGGGCTATTGGGTGGACTATTGCTGATATCATTGCCATCTCTCCTAGCATATGCACCCGCAAGATCCAACTGGTTAAAGACCACAAACCCAGCCTAAAGCACCAGCAACGGTTAAATCCTCCAATGCAAGAAGTGATTCAAAAAGAAATCATCAAGTGGTCAGATGCAGGGGTAATCTATCCTATCGCAAACAGTGAGTGGGTGAGCCCTGTGCAATATGTGCTAAAAAAAGGGGTATCGCTGTGGTGCTAAATAAGAAGAATGAATTTATTCCCATGTGACCAATCACCGGATGAAGAGTGGGTATGGATTACAGAAAACGTAAAGCTTTCATTGAGATAGACCATTTTCATTCATGGATCAAATGCTTTATAGACTTGCAGAAAAGGGTTGGTACTATTTTCTTGATGGATATTTGGGGTACAATCAAATTGTCATTGCACCACGAAATTAAGAGAAAACCATATTCACATGTCCTTATGGAACCTTTGCATTCTAAAGAATGTCATTCAGATTGTGTAATGCTCCATCCATATTCTAAAGATGCATGATGTCTATTTTTTTAGACATGGTAGAAAGCATGATTGAGGTATTCATGGATGATTTTAGTGTCATGGGTAAATCCTTTGAAGTCTGTCTGTTATATTTGCATGACATATTGCAAATATGTGTAGAGAAACACCTGGTGCTGAATTAGGAAAAATATCATTTCATGGTTAAGGAAGGCATTGTTCTAGGTCACAGAATTTCAGGTAAAGGCATTGAAGTTGATAAAGCAAAAATTGAGGTGATCGAAATGCTACCACCACCAATATCAATGAAAGGGATTAGGAGTTTTTTGGTCCATACAAGATTCTACAGACGTTTCATCAAAGATTTCTCCAAGGTTTCATATCTTTTGTGCAAATTGTTAGAGAAAGACACCAAGTTTGTGTTTGATGATACCTGTATGGAAGCTTTTGAAGAATTGAGGAGAAGGTTGGTTTAAGCACCTATAATTGTGGTCCCAAATTGGTCAAAGTACTTTGAATTAATGTGTGATGCTAGTGGGATTGCATTAGGTGTGGTGTTGGGGTAGATCAAGGAGAAAGTCCTACATCCTATCTACTATGCAGACAAAGTGCTGAATGTTGCCCAGAAAGGCTACACTGTCACCGAACAAGAACTACTTGTATTGGTCTTTGCATTTGAGAAATTTCGTTCATACTTGTTGGGAGCTAAGGTGATAGTACATGTGGATCGTGCATCACTCAAGTATTTGATGTCCAAGAAAGATGCAAAACCTAGATCGATTAGATGAGTGCTTTTGCAAGAATTCAATTTTTATGTGATTGATAAAAGGGGTTAGAGAATCAAGTTATAGACCACCTTTCTAGAGTGGAGGATGGGGCTATGGTATAGTTTGATGATGGTCTTGATATTGATGACTCCTTTCTCGATGAACGGGTACTAGCGAATTCGCATGATCTTATTCCTTGGTTTATTGACTATGCCAATTACTTGGTGAGTGATATTGTACCGCCTAATTTAAACACTAATAAATGTCGCAGGTTCATGCATGATGTAAAACAATTCTTTTAGGATGAGCCATACTTGTTTCATATATATATGCTGATGGAATCATCCATAGATGTGTTCCAGAAGTTGAGATGATGAGCATCCTTGAAGCTTGTCATTCCTCTCTAGTTTGTGGTCATCACAATGGAGCTTGTACGTCTTATAAAGTATTATAGTGTCGGTATTATTGGCCTTAAATAGATCAAGATGCTTATGATTATGTCAAGTCTTGTGACAAGTGTCAACGAGAGGGTGGAGTCTGACGGAGGCAAGAACTCCCTCTTAATCCCATTTTAGAGATCAAGTTTTTTGATGTTTGAGGAATTGATTTCATAGGTCTCATTGTTAGCTCTCATGGAAATATGTATATCTTGGTTTCTATAGACTATGTCTCTAAATGGGTAGAAGCCATAGCCTTGCCAAATAATGAGGGAAAGAGTGTCATAAATTTCCTTCAGAGGAACATTTTCTCCAGGTTTGGAACACCCCAAGCAATTATTAGTGATGGAGGCTCACACTTTTGCAATAGATTATTTAAAGCACTTATTGAGAAATATGATGTAAAGCATTGCATGGCAATGCTTTATCACCCCCAAACTAGCGGGCAAGTACAGGTGTTGAATAGAGAAATAAATTAGATCTTGTCCAAAACTATAAATTTGAATCGCACTGATTGGTCTCAAAGGTTAGATGATGCATTATGGGCTTACCGCACTGCCTTCAAAACACCAATTGGTATGTCTCCATATCAATTGGTGTTTGGGAAGGCTTGTCACTTACCTGTTGAACTAGAGTATAAAGCAATGTGGGCATTAAAGAAGCTAAATCTAGATTGGAATGGAGCAGCAACATCTAGAGCTAGATTAGTTTAGACTGAGAGCGTATGAGAGTTCTGCATTATACAAACAACGAATGAAGATTCAACATGAATGCTAAATAGAGAACCGCCAATTCGCATGAGGGGACATGTTGCTACTTTACAACTCTCGCTTGAAGTGTTTTCCCGGGAAGCTTAGATCTAAGTGGATGAGGCCTTTTCGCATTGTACATATCTTTAATCATGGAGCTATCAATATAGAAAGTAGATATTGAAAGATCTTTAAAGTAAATGGCCAAAGAATTAAGCTGTACATGGGTGACGTAAAAGAAATCAAGGTAGTGGAAGACTGGGACCTGGAAGAAGCATGAATTCCGAAGCTCATCTCGTCATGCTGCGACATTAAATCAGGTGCTTCTTGGGTGGCAACCCAAGGTAAGCCCCTTGTTTTTCTCTCATTGCTTATATGTGTCATTACTTTGAGGACAAAGTATTCTATTTTGGTGGGGTATGGGAAGTTATAGATTAGGGTGAAGTCTGAGTAACCTCAAGTCTATAACTTTTCCTATTTTTAATCCTAAGGTTTTCTTGCCGTGCTTCTTTTTTCTTGTGTATGTTTTAATTTCAGTTGAACCGACAAGTTAGGTAGTGTAAATAATTTGTAGATATAAAGTAGTTATGATCATTTTACATATATATAGTTTTTAAATGCTTTTTGAATGTTCTAAAAATTCTGTACCCTCAAAAGTTTTGAGATTGTTGGTTATTAGTGCAATCATGCATGTGATTATCTGGCAATGTTTGTTCTGATAATGAGAAGGCAAGTTGATGCTTGAAGTATGACCTATGAGTCTATATTTATTGTGTATGTGATGCTATGTGTATGTGAGCATTTTCTGACGCATTCATGTATTATGTATGGACTCAGAACTTGCCCTTTTACTCTAAGGTTGGACTGGTGATTTTGTTGTATAGGGAAAGGCTCTTAGGCCATTATTCTGTTAGCAAAGTCCACTTTTGGCTAAATAACCTACCAAATATGATAGTTAATCCATTGTTCCAATTGTTTGAGCTTTTCAGGTACATATTCTTTCTTGACACCTAACTAGCTTAGCCTTGTTTTATGAAATACCTTGATGTTGGCCCTGGTCTATCCTTGAATATGTGAACCTCGATTGAGGCTAAAAGCCTAAGTTGAGGGTGGCCCTTGTTGTGGTAAAGTAATGAAAATGAGGTGGTTAGTTGGGAAAGAAAGAAAGAAATGAAGAAGTCATGTCCTGGGTGAAAGACAAGGAAAGGAAAGTTGCCTTGGATTGAAGAAGATGGAAACAATGAGTTCAAAAATGAGGCACAACTATAAAAAAGAAAGAAAACACCCCGGGAAAAGCATGAAAAAGGAGAATAAGGGCAAATTTAGTGAAAATGGTTGAGTTATGAAGGTAAGAGTGTTGATAAATATGGTTCAAGGATAACTTTTAGTCACTATTTGCCTAAAATGCCATACCAAATCCCCATGAGCCTATGTTACAAGCCATTAAGTCCTAAAGTGATTCAAATCCACTTTGTCACCAATTCGGAAGTTGAGTGAGTAAGAGGGAATTCTTTTCTATGAGGGCATTTGCACTGCATGATTGGCATATGGCTAACCTAGTGATTGTGGATGACAATATTCCTTCTCTTGTCATAGTTGGATTGCTGAATACATCTTTGTGTTTTGGTTTGCTTAGTAACTTTGCAATCTAGTTTCAAAAATGAAAGTTAGGTACCTGAATTAGAGTAAATGAAGTATATGTTGTTAGAGTAACTACTATGTGTTTCTCATTGTCTGCTTAGATTGAGTCATCCCTTGAGGACGAGCAACAGTTCTAAGTTGAGGGTGTTAATGTGTTGTCAAAATACAACACATTTGATACCTAAAGCAAGGGATTTTGTGAGTTCTTAATAAGACTTTTTATGGTTTTTATGTGTTTTTATGTTGTTATTATAGAAAAGATAGATTGGTGTGATCTTGGAAGAAAATTACAGATTTTGCTAAAGTGCAGGACATTAAGCTATCCTATGTGTCGTAGCCTAAGCTACGAGTCGTACACGTGATTTTGGGATAAAATTATAGATTTAACTGAAGTACAGGACATACGAGCTATCTTACAAGTCGTAGCTCAAGCTACGAGTCGTAGGGTGATCTCGTAGCAAGAAATAGTGTGGCAACATCTAGAGCTAGATTAGTTTAGACTGAGAGCGTATGAGAGTTCTGCATTATACAAACAACGAATGAAGATTCAACATGAATCAAAAATTAGAAATTTGCTAAGTGGAGGTCAGCCCTATGAGGCCACTCTACGAGTCGTAGGTTTCACTACGACTCGTATAGGTGGGTTCGTTGCAAGAAATAGAGAGCTAAAAGTTTGGACCAAGAACTGAAGGCCTAGACTACGAGAGGAGCATATGAGTCGTAGTCCAACCAACGACTCATACCAGTGGGTCATAATAGTCAAGTCCAAAATGCAAAGTGCCTGATACAAGACCTCAATTATGACTTGTAGGTCACTTTACGAGTCATACTCGTGCGATGTACCTGCTACCAGCAGTCTTTTCTATTTAATTTTTAGGGTTAAATTGTAAATATTATAAATACTTTATGATAGATTTTTCTGAGGAGAGAGTTGATACACTGAGATTGTAAAGAATACTTTGAATATTCTCCCTTGAATATTCTTAGGGTTTTATAGGGTTTAGTGTAGATTCTCCTTTTTAATTTGAAGACCCACTTTTGGGGATTACAAAACACACATTGTACTCATTCTCCATTAATCCAAACTTGTGGTTTGCAACTTGTGGTGTTCTTATTCTTTATTGTTTTGGGTAAACTCTCAACTATGTCTTTTATTTGCATTGTTGTTGATTTAACCTTAGCCATGAATAGCTAAGCACCCATAACTTGGGGTTGTAGGAACCATTGAGTAGTTGACTTTAAATAACCTAGACTTTGTGCATTTCTTTGATTAGGATTTTGCATGTATTATTTATTTCCCTTTATATTGATTGTTTTTTGGTGGTGGCTAACACCAAACCCCGCCTACTATCAAGATCCCAACCAAGGTAGTGACAAATAGGAAAAGAGAAGTAAATGACATGATTCAATTTGTGTGTTCTCCTCTAATCAACCAAACCCGACCAAGGGGAGGTTGACTGGGACAATTGGTAACGGTTAGTTGGCACACCATGGTTGCTGACCACATAGAATGGTGAAATTCGACCTTCACCTTCACAAAAGGTCTGGAAGAATCTAAGTTATCGTCCTGCATGCGAATTCTTAATTGAAGTTGTGTTGTCTAGGTAATTGAGTCAATGAATCATGGATAACACAATTCCCAAGTTGTCCCTAAATTTGAGTGTCTTCCCGTATCATGAGTGTAGTTTTTATTTGTGTTCTTGAATTACAAAGAAAAGTCCCCCATGTAGAGACTTTTGTAATCGATGCTTGAAATGATTGGTGGTGGATTTCTATAGTCAAGCTCCGTATTCCCCGTGGATTCTACCCTAGCCTCCTATTAGGTTAATTGTTAATAGCGACCGCTTTTTTATTGGAGCGTGAACATCATCACAGGTGTTGTTATACTTAATTCTTAGTTTTTAGGGGGATTCGATATGAGTTACTGCATCATTTTATAGTAGATTATTTTGGATTTCATTATATTTAAACATCTCTTCTTTTAAGTTATTGACACTCTCTATGGATATGTTGTATAGTGGTGAACTACAATGAATTTGTCAGTTCGCAAGAACCACTAACACAACTTCTGGATTCTTTAAACAAGGTAGGATATGCTGCTATAGTGCTGTTGTTGTTAACATGTTACACAATTATCAATTTTCTTTGTGGTGCCAAGTTGTCAATGATCTTATGTTTTCTATAATATTGTTCTGTTCAACTTTTTTTGATAAGGTACAAGTTTTCACCCATATTTTGTTACTGATGCTGAAGTCATTCCTGCAATAATCTTAACAAGTTCCCTCCCTCCTTTCTCCAAAGGGGAGATTAGTGGGAGCATCTGAAGTGTGACGCCCTTGAGTAGCCAAGCTGCAAAAACATTGGGCGGACAATCATAATTATCCTTTTAGACTTGGAAAGTTTGCAACAGAATTTGCTTTATGCAAGAATACAAGAAGATTAGCAGTTATCAACACTTACTGAAGTTTGATCACCAAACAAATTTATAAATGACCAAAAATTAAAGGAAAATGGAAGTGATTTGACAATATATTATTATTTTTCTAATAACATATTACGATGATAACCTTTCAACCCAAAATTTGCCAGGTTTGTCAATGTAAATTGTCCATTCTGCTTCATTAGGACATGTTTCTTTCCAATATTAATGAATTTGGCTATTGATATGTTTGGTAACTAAAGTCAATATATGATCAAATTGATTGTTTTGATAGATCTTCAGGTTTAGTTAATTTTGTGTAGGCTTTTGTTTTTTAATGCTCTAATAAAATACTGATACTAATGCTTGTGAATTGGCATTTTATACACTAATAAAGTTCAAAATCCCTCCATTACACTTTATAGATGTCTTATTTTTTGTTCACATACCAAATGACTCTAGCTTTTGGCTTCTAGGATAATGGATCTTATCAACCTATTTTACCACCATTATGAAGAATTTTTCACCATAATTAGATATCTTTCAGATGTTGAAGATATTCTATTTTTTGGATAAATGGAGATTTTCTTGTTTGCTCGTGATGGCAAATTTCACTGTAATTCTATTCATAACAAAGTTCACTCTTGCTTTGTTGTTGGACTGTGAAAACCCTAGGTCTTTGTTGCAGTTATCTGGTCATCAGCAACTTATGATGGTACAATGTAGTTCAATAGTATAAGAAACTCGACACTCCAATTTATGTTTTCACATGGACCCTTCTCAGTTCTTACTTTTTGACATATTGAAAGGTCATGCATTGACACTTGAGATGCAGTAGATAGACGAAAGTAAGAATAACTAAGTAGCTAGATAAAGATGTGTATGGTATCGATGAAGAGTCTTAAACAGGCAGCGACAGAGACGACTAGGATTTTATGGTAAGTGATGTTATTTAATTGAAGTTACTTGATGAAACATTTGGAGTAAGTTATGCATTTTTCTTTCTTAAGGTGGAACAAAAATATTACTTGGTTCCCTTGCAAACCAGTTTGATCACCCATTAGCAGAGGCTTGATTTAGCCAGTGGATCCATCTAGTCTTATGACTATGCTCTTCACATTGGAAAATGAGACACTCTCTTTTCAATGTACTAGACTTCATGTTATAACTCACATGGTGTATGTTGATTAAAGGTGCTTCCTGCAAAAAACTTACATCATGATTATGTTTCTAGAAATATTGCATTGACCTTGTTTTATGCTTTCAGATATCAGATTATCAGTTTTACTTCATGTTTAGCTTTGTCATTATATTATTACACTTTTAGACTCATTATGATTTATGTTATGTTATTGCATATTCCTCATACTCGGTGCATTTCATAGGACTGACCGCCTACCTTTTGCCTATATTTTCTTATAATATAGGTGTAGGCGTATCATGACCCAAGCCGAGGGCCTATACGTGACATGGCAAATGGGAATCCAAAGGGACCCAAACAAGCCTCTTAGCATATGAATCTAACATCCTTGGTCGCGGAAGCAAAGTAAACAATAACAAGAGATATAAAAAAAGGAAGCGGGACTAAAGGAAGTCTTTGAATATAAACCAAGCATAAGAGTCAACCTAATAGCACAATAACATCATAGTATCCAACATACACCTCTAAAATTTGAATGGAGCGGGGCCAAGACACTTTCAAGGCTCACCCTCATAATGTCAAATGCTCAATATAAAGAAGTCTTAGAAATAGCAAGAGAAAGTAGATAGTGTCCTTGAATTTGAGGACTCACCAAGATTATCTTAGAATAATCTCACTATCCACATAGAGAATGATCAAGAGGAGCTCCAGTCCCTACATGATGATATTATGTAGGCATAAAGTATGTGTTAATACGTTTTAATTTACTAAGTATGTAGGGTTCAATGCAACAAACATAAGCCGATATAGTCAAAATGCATAGTAATAAGCAATAGATAAGTGAGATCTCAATATGACATGCATGGTTAATGCTTGAAGTAAAACATACTTATAAATCATTTAACTTGTGTAGAACATAATACATATGTGGGAAGTGACCCCTAACCGACAAAAATAAGACCAAGCGAGCTACAACTTGGAATCCCGATGATTACCCCTCATCGCATACATATGTGAGAAAAGACCTTAACCGACAAGAGTGAGACCAAGCGAGCTACAACTTGGAATCCCGATAATTACACCTCATCGGTAAAGAGGTGGTCTACTTGCCAAGGTAAACTATACTTCACCTTACGGGAGCCCGTCCCATTTCAGAAAGAATTTCATTAAGAAGTGTAAAAATGGATCCACTAGTAAAGCAAGGGTAAAACATAATCCTATATTGGCATATAGTTTGAGGAAAGGAATATGAACCAATGAAGATGGTCCATGCTACATCCAATACATTTGTGCTAAGCCTAATCCCCACAGAATAATTGAAACAAACATACTTTAACAATTTGTAAGAAACATGGAAATATGACATGAGTAGCTCTTAAACATCGTTGACCTCTAATAGTGAGCCTAACTTTAAAACATAAGATTAGATCATCATTAAACATTACCCTTGCATTAACATCAACGGCCCACAAGAGGTAAATTTTTTTGAAAAAGGGCTTAATTTGACATTTACAACATCATAGACATGTTCATGAATTCAATATATTTTGAAAGCCCAAAATCATGAGTCACTTGACTCATAAATTATGCAATAGATCATCAACAACTTTAAGAATCCTTGAAAAGGCATTTTATCAAACACATGGTGGGTTCATGATGTTAGTTCAAAATCATGCAATTCAAGAGTGAAATAGAGTGATTAAAATGATTCAAAATCAACCCACCAACATATTGTAAAACCCTCATGTAGGGTAGCTTGAAATCCATCATCAAATCTCACAGATCATAGTTTCACAGCTCAAAATATGCATAGTTTCAATAGATATAATCAAATCATGGTATAAGCTTGAAATACATAGTCATACATAATAGACCAACCTTTCATAAAACATCAACATAATTTATAATCATAATCCATAATAAAGGATACCCATGGAAGATACAATTTGAAAATATGCAATTTTCATAAAAAAGAAGATTGGGATCCATGGTTGAAAGGACCCAATGGATGAAACCCACATACCTTAAACTTGGGTTTTCTTGATATAGACTTGAAGGAGATTTGAAGCTTGAATAGAGTTTTTGAGATCCAAAGTGAGCTTGAAATCCTTGGAATTGGATGAGGATTTTGATAAAATGGTTGAGAGATTTTAGAAAGAGTTTTTGAGTGATATGGAGTTGAAAATGGCTAAGTATGGGATATTTTGATGTGTAAATGGGCATGGGGCCATGATCCCCATGCCCTTAGGCCAAAAAATAAAATTAAGGAAGTGCTAACACTACTCCATGATGGGTCTGTGTCACGGAGCCATCGAAAATCCCTCTTGGTTTGTGAAAAATTAGCGAAAATCATTTTTCACTACTAGTCTTCTAAACTACGGGCTATATCCATTTCCCATTGAATATTACCCCCGATCAAGAATATGAAGTTAGATTTTTGATATCATGCACAAATTTTAAGATATATGGAAATTACGATTATGGGCATTTTCTAAGCACACATTTGGGGCGTTTCAATATCTCCCCCTTGGGAACATTCGTCCCTGAATGTCAAAGAAGCATGTATAAAAGAAGTAATTATAAAGATTTAAGATTGACATGAATGCAACAATTACACTTAAATATCATTTTCAAAAATCTCAAAATAAATGCCAAAATTACCATAAACTTGTTACCATAAACATGAATGCATGCAATATGGTATGAGGGCTAAAACTTAGGACTTAAAATCATCAAGGGGACTTAAATTAGTAACTTTGGCTTAAGTAGAGTGGAAGAGATATGGTTATCGTTTTCTCATGTTTGACTCAGCTTCCCATGTGGCACTTTAAACTTGTTGGTTCATCCAAAGGACCTTGACAGATGCAACATCTTTTTTCCTCAACCTCTTCACCTGCCTATCCAAAATTGTCACTGGGACCTCGTCATAAGTTAAATTATCTCCTACAACACCCACAACATTGAAGGCCACTACAGCACTTGGGTCACTAACACACTTTCTCAATATGGACACATGGAAGACCGGATGAACCATGTCCATCTCCATAGGAAACTCCAATCATATGCAACCTTACCTACTCTTCTCTAAATATTATAAGGACCCACAAACCTTGGGATTAATTTCCCCTTCTTGAAAAACTGGACCACACCCTTCATGGGTGAGACTTTAAGGTAAACCCAATCACCAACCTTAAACTCAAGATCTCTTCACCTCACATCGGAATAGGACTTTTGTCTACTTTGGGCTATTTTCAATCCCTCCCTAATCAAGCTCACCTTCTCCAAGGCTTTCATGACCAAATTCGGACCTAGCAAAGCCATTTTCCCCCACTTCAAACCACCCAACATGGGATCTACAACGTCTACCATAAATACCTTCAAAGGGGGCCATACTAATGCTTGAGTGGTAGCTATTGTTGTAAGAAAACTCAATTAGTGGAAGATGTTCATCCAAACTATCCTTAAACTCCAAAACATAAGCTCTAAGCATATCCTCAAGAGTTTTGATAGTCTTTTCTGCTTGACCATCCGTTTGAGGATGAAAGGCCATGCTAAGCTTAACCTTGGTAACAAGACCTCTTTGGAAGGACCTCCAAAAGTGAGAAGTGAATTAAGCACCATGATCCAAAATGATAGATAAGGGCACCCCATGCAACCTAACTAACTCATCAATGTACAACTTGGCATAATCTTCAGCACCATAAGTAGTTTTGACCAGTAGAAAGTGAGCTAACTTTGTCATTCTATCCATAACAACCCAAATAGAGTCAAAATATTTCCTGGTCTAAGGCAATATAACCACAAAATCCATGTTGATCTATTCCCACAACCAAGTATGAATTTCTATATCTTGGGCTAGGCCACTCGACCTTTGGTGTTCAGCTTTCACTTGCTGACAATTGTGACATCCTGATATGAATTTGGCAATGTCTCTCTTCATACCACCCCACTAATACACTTCCCTCAAGTCTCTATACATCTTTGTAGAACTGGGGTGAATTGAATAGAATGAATTATGGGCCTCCTTTAAGATCAATTCTTTCAAATCTTCTATATTTAGCACACACAATCTACCTTTGTATCTAAGGGCACCATCTCCCCCTTAGGAGAAAACCTCCACTTTACCATCTCTAACCAAGGCCTTCAACTCCAGCAAGGTGAGGTCAAGATCTTGTTTTGCCTTTACCTCCTCAATCAAAGAAGATTTAGAACTATCAACAACCACTACACCCCCCATTATCAACTTCATCCAACCTAACCCCTAATCTAGACAACCGGTGAACCTCTCTTGCCACTTCTTTGCCACCATCATCAACATGAGCTACACTACCCATAGACACCCTATTTAGAGCATTATCCACAACATTAGCTTTGCTGGGGTGATAATGCACACTCATATCATAATCATTAAAGAGCTTTAACCACCTTCTTTGTCTTAAGTTAAGATCTTTTTGGATGAACACATATTGGAGACTCTTGTGGTCGGTGAACACGTCAACATGAACCCCATACAAGTAGTGAAGCCAATTTTTCAAAGTAAATACCACGGCCGCCAATTCAAGATCATGGGTGGGATAGTTCTTCTCATGCACCTTAAATTATCCAGAGGCAATGCTATCACCTTACCACTTTTCATCAAAACACACCCCAAGCCAATTCTTGAGGCATCACAACATACAACAAATCCTTCCAACCCTTTCGGTAGAGCCAAGATAGGAGCTGAGACAAGCTTATCTTTCAAAGTTTGGAAACTCTTTTCACACTCATTGGTCCACACATATTTTGCCTTTTTTTGTGTCAATTTAGTCATTGGAGAAGCAAAAGAAGAGAAACCATTTACGCACCTCTAGTAATAACCCCCCAAACCCAAGAAACTTCTAATGTCCGATGTAGTCAAAGGTCTAAGCCAATTTCTAATCACCTTCATTTTCTTAGGATCCACCTTAATGCCATCACCCGACACCACATGCCCAAGAAAAGCAATCTATTTCAACTAAAACACATATTTCTCATATATTGTGTCACGACCCAAGCCTAAGGCCTAAGATGTGACACGGCGCATTGGGAACTCGAAGGGACTCCAAGCAAGCCTCTTAACATATCATTGCACATCCTTAGTCGCGGAAGCAATAAAATACAACAAGAGATAATGAATAGGGATAAACAAGGCTAAGGGATAACTTTCATATTATAAACATCAAGAGTCAAGAGAGAATCAAAGCTTATAGTATAATACGAAACATGTCCAACAACACCTCTAAAACTTAGATACTTAGTGGGGGCCAAGATAAGCTACCAGGCTCACCCTCATAGTCAACACATACATAAAAGAAAGATACTCTTGGAACATACCATAAGATCATAAACATCATCCCCGAAATGAGGACTCACCAAAGAGCTTGAATGAAGTCCTACTAGCCACGTGGAGGAGGATGATCAAGCAGGGCTCCGATTCCTACATGGTGACATCATATAGGCATAGAGTATGCATTAGTACATTTAAAAATACTAAGTATGTAGGATGCAATGCAACAAGTGATAAGCACCATAAACAAAATGCATAACATAGGCAATGAATAAGCATATAGCAATATAGAATGTATGAATGATACTTGAAGTAAAATCACGCTAATATAGAACATAATACATGTGCAAAAAGAAACCAATATTAGTGAATATCCAAGGCCTACCACCCCCTTGGAGAGGCGAATAAGGTACAAACCCCTTCAAGTGGTTGATGAAGTACAAACCCCCTAACATGGTTGATCGAGGTAAAAACCCCCCAACATGGTTGATCAAGGTACAAAACCCTCGACATGGTTGCACTAGGCCTACCACCTCCCAAACGAGGCAATCGAGGTACAAACCCTCTCAACAAAATTACCATGGCCTACAACCTCCCAAGTGAGGCTTGGTCAATTCCCAACAACACAGAGATAATATCATACACATACATTCCTTCCATCATCATATAGTCATTCAACTCATAAGACATACATTAGACATTCAATTCCTCAAGAAAATCAAAACGTAGACAATTTATCAAACACTTAGTGGATGTGTAGTGCTAGTGTAAAACCATGCAATTCAACAATGAAATCATGAAAGAAAATTCAATATAAAACCAGCAATAGATACTTGCTAACACCCTCAAGCAACACACATCAAAACCCTTCATCAAATCTCACAATAGATCTTAGATTCATAGATCAAAACATGCCAAAACAACCAGAATTTCATGAAACCCCAACACAGTGTGCAATGAAATTCATAATAAATAAGACCCATAAATAAATCAACTTTAAATCATGAAATTTTAAGTAAAAAAAAAGCGTGGGCATCATGGGTGAAAGCAACCCATGAAAGAAACCCACATACCTTGAATTTTGGAGAATCCTTAAAGAAGATTGGAGATGAAGACTTAAAGCTTAAATGAGAACCTTAAAATCCAGATGAGCTAAAAGACTTCGAATTTAGGAGATGAAATAATGGCTAAGTGTTTAAGAGAGTATTTGGGAATGTCTTGAATGATATAAGGGTGAAATAAGGCTAAGTATAGGCATTTTCACGCATAGGAACACTTAGGCCCAAGAACCAAAAGCCTTGGACTGAGATAGAAAACTGACCACGAAATGAACTGAGGCGTGCCCTTAGCGCATCGCGCCAGGTGTGTGAAAACCTCACTGGAAATCGTATTTTATGATTTTCAAATTTTGATACGGTTGCTCTTAAATTAGGGTTAGACCCATTTTCTACTCAATTTGACCCCTTGAAAAAGAATACAAAGTTTTATTTTTGATATCACCCACAGATTTTGAAATATATGAAAATTACGATTCCGGGCACTTTCGAGGCACATTTTGGGGCACTTTTTGGGGTCATTTCACTCCTCAAGATGGAGGGGTGGAAAATGATGAGTTCCAAAATGCCATCACTAGTTGGCCCACACTGTGACCAACCACATGAACCAAGGGGCCCAAGCTCATCATGCTCCTACACCAGCTTCAAGGATGAGGGATTTCGCAAGGATGAACCCTCCGGAGTTTTATTGGTCCAAGGTGGAGGAGGATCCCCAAGAGTTTATCAATGAGGTGTATAAGGTGCTATCTATCATGGGGTCAATTTGGAGAAGAAACCAGAATTAGAAACTTACCAACTTAAAGGTGTGGCCCAAATTTTGTTTACTCAATGGAAATTGGAGAGGAGAAACGATGATACTATTCCTTGGGAGGAGTTCAAAACCACCTTCCTCAACCAGTTCTTCCTTATAGAGTTAAGGGAGGCTAAAATGATGGAGTTTATGAACCTCAAGCAAGATTCCTAAAACGACACCAAAAAGTGCCTGAAAATGTGCCTTGAAAGTGCCCAAAATCATAATTCCATATATCTCAAAATTTATGCGTGATATCAAACATCTGACTTCATATTCTTATTCAGGGGGTCAAATTGAGTGGGAAATGGGTCTAATCCCGATTTAAGAGCAGCCAATAAAAATTTCAAAATCACAAAATATGATTTTCAGTGAGGTTTTCATGCCCCTGATATGACGCACCAAGGGCGCGCCTAGTTAATTTTGTGGCCAAGTTTCTATCTCAGTCCAAGGCTTTTCGGTCTTGGGCCTTAGTGTCCCCATGCGTGAAAATGCCTATAAGTGTCACCCTCATATTATTCAAGACATTTGGTCATTGGCCTAAGTGTTCCCATGCATGAATATGCCTATACTTAGCCTTATTTCACCCTCATATTATTCAAGACATTCTCAAATACTCACTCAAACACTTAGCCAATATTTCATCTCCTAAATTCAAGTCTCAAAACTCATCTGAATTTCAAGGTTCTCATTCAAGCTTCGAGTCTCCATGTCCAATCTTCTTCAAGGATTCTCAAAAAGTCAAGGTATGTGGGTTTCTGTTGTGGGTTCCTTTCACCCATGATACCTGAACTCTCTTTTACCTAAAATTGCATAAGTTAAAGTTGATTTACTTATAAGTCTTATCTATTATGAATTTCACTACACACTATGTTGGGGTTTCCTGAAATTATAGTTGTTTTAGCATGTTTTTAGCTATGAATCTAAGGTCTATTGTGAGATTTGATGTATATTGTTTAATAGTTTTATAAGTATCTATTGATAGTTTTATAATATTTTTTCTTGCATGATTTCACTCTTGAAATGCATGATTTTACACTAGTGCTACACACCCGCCAAGTGTTTGATAAAATGTCCAGGTTATGTTTTATTGAGGAATTGAAGTCCTAATGCATACCTTAAGAGTTGAATGACTATATGATGATGATAGAAATGTATGTATATGATGTTATCTCTATGTTGTGGGGAAAATGACCAAGCATCACTCGGGAGATTGTAGACTCGGGTAACTATGTTGAGGGGTTTGTGCCTCGATAGCCTCGCTCGAGAGGTGGTAGGCCCATACAACCATGTCGAGGGGCTTGTACCTTGATAACCATATTGGGGAGTTTGTACCTCATCAACCATGTTTTGGGGTATGTACCTTGACAACTATGTTGGGGTATTGTACCTCAACAACTACATGAAGGGTTTTGTACCTCATGCGCCTCGCCAAGGAGGTGGTAGGCCTTGGATATTCAGTAAAGTGGTCTCTCCTTACATATGGATTATGTTCTATATAAGCATGTCTTACTTCAAGCATCGTTCATACATGCCATATTGTATATACTTATCCATTGCCTATGTTATGCATTTTAAGTATAGTGCTTATCACTTGTTGCATTGCATCTTACATACTTAGTACATTCAAATATACTAACACATACTCTATGACTACATGATGTCACAATATAGGAACCCGAGCACCGCTTGAGCATCCCCATCCATGTGGCTAGTACGATTCCACTCAAGCTTGTTGGTGAGTCCTCCATTCCAGGGATGTTTCTTATTGTCTCATATTATGTTCTAAGACAACCTTTCTTTTATGTAAATGTTGACAATGAGGGTGAGCCCATTTGCTCATCTTGGACCTCACTTTTATCTATGTAGTAGAGATGTTATTGGACATGTCATGTCTAATGTTATAAGCTTTGACTATTTCTCTCTCTTGACTCTTGTTGGTTATGATATGAAAGATGTCCCTTAGCCCCGGTTATCCCTATTTGCTATCTCTTGTTATATTTTATTTTTTCTGTTACTAAGGATATGTAATGATGTGCTAAGAGGCTTGCTTGGGGTCCCTTTAGGTTCCCCTTGCGCTGCGTCACGCCTAGGCCTTAGGCTTGTGTCATGACAAACTTAGTACAAGAGCACTAGGTTGTTAGATTCTCGGAGTCCAACACACCGCGTTGATTAGAGTCTTGTTCATGGTTGTGTTGTGCACCACAACTATGAGCTAGAGGCTATAAGGCGTTTAAGAAATATTTCCCTTCTTTTTACTCTATGTCGTGCTATAGAAATTGAGGTAAGCTTTTCCCCCCAAAAATTGTTCTTTGCTATGATAGATCATGCCTAACATGAAAGGGAGAAGAGCCTGCACACCAGAAGAGCAATCGGCTAATGGAGAGCTTCCGAATACTCTCATTTGCTTGCACAAATTATGGCTAACCAAGCCAACCAAGGGGCCCAAGCCCTCATGCTCCTACATCGGCATCTTAGGTGAGGGACTTCATGAGGATGAATCCTCCAAAATTCATGGCTCAAAGGTGAGTGAGGACCCTTAATAGTTCATTGATGAGATCTACAAGATTTTGGCTATCATGGGTGTGAGGTCGAAGGATAAGGTGGAGTTGACAACCTACAACTCATTAAATAGCTGGTCATTCGTATTACATCCTGTGCACAGATTATACTATAAAGGTAAAGTAATAAAAAGAACATTAAGTACATGATTCCACAGTATAACTAAAGGTAGTCTCTTATCATACTCGGAAAGAAGAGAAGGGGGTCAACAATGTGGTACTTTGGGAGGAGTTCAAGGTGTCTTTCCTTAATTGGTTCTTTCCTCTTGAGTTTAGGGAAGCCAAATTGGTGGAATTTATGAATTTGAGACAAGGGTCTATGAGTGTGAGGGAGTTTGTCGTCAACTTCAACAAACTTTCAAAATATTCTCCACATATGGTGGCCGGCTCAAGGTCTAGGATTAATAAATTTGTGATTGGTGTTTCTGACTTGGTGAGTGAGATGTGCCAGTCCGCCATGTTGATCAGTCATATGGATTTTTCCTGTTTGATGACTTGTGCTAAACAAATGGAAGAGGAAAATTTGAGGAAGAGGAGGAGTCATGAGGCCAAGAGGGCCTGTTTTGAGGGAAAGTTCAATAGTCGAAAGGGTGGATAGTTCCATCAAGGCCAAGTGTCATCTCATGCATTTCAAAAGAGGGTTGCCAATGATTTTCCAAGGGTTCAAGGTGTTAGAGATGTGCTTCCTAATAGTGGGTGTCCAAAATGTGGTAGGGGTCATAGTGGCCCGTGCTTGAGGGACACTAATGCTTGCTATTGTTGTGGGGAATTTAGGCATAAGGTGATGGATTGCCCCTAAAATTGCAACAAAGGTAAGGAGGTTCGTCCAAGTGGTGCTAATGCAGTTTCTTTGGGAAGAGTTGGCTGGCAAGCGTACCCCAAGGCACAATCGATTTTATGCTTTGCATGAGAGGCAAGGGGTTGATGAGGTGCTGACATTGTTATTGATATGTTGAAGATCTTTGATTTTGATGTGTATGCATTGATTGATTGGGGTGCCACTTGATTGATGTTCGTGCTCCAACAAGAAAGCGGTCGCTGTCAACAATTAACCTAACAAGAGGTTAGGGTCAAATCCACAGGGAATACGGGGCTTTACTATAGAGATCAACTACCAATCATTTCAAGCATCGATTACTAAAATCTCTAAATAGGGGGTTTTCTTTGTAATTCAAGAATAAAAATAAAAGCTAAACTAACTATGCAGGAAGATAATCAAATTTAGGGACAACTTGGGGATTGTATTCCCTATGATTCGTTGACTTAATTACCCTAGACAACACAACTCTAATTGAGAGTTCGCATGCAAGACGATTACTTAAATTCTTCCATCCCTCTTGTGAAGGTAAAGGTCGTATTTCACCAAGGTGCATGGTCGGCAACCATGGTGTGCCAACTAACCGTTACCCATTATCCCAATCAACCTCCCCTTTGTCAGGTTTGGTTGATTAGATGAGAACACATCAATCAAATCCTATCATTTACTTCCCTTTTCCTATTCATTACTACCTTGGTCGAATCATAATAGTAGGCGGGGTTCAGTGTTGGCCACCACAAAATAACAATCAAGATGAAGAAAAATAAACAATACATACAAAACCTCAATCAAAGAAATGCACAAAGCCTAGGTTATTTCAAGTGAACTACTCATGGTTCCCACAACCCCAAGTTGTGGGTGCTTAGCTACTCATGACTAAGGAAAAATCAATAACAATAAAACTGAATGACATAGGTGATAGTTTACCCAAAATAATGAAGAACAAGAATACCACAAGTTGTAAGCTACAAGTTTCGATAAATGGAGAATAAGTACAATTTGAGTCTTGCAATCCCCAAAAGTGGGTCTTCAAATTGAAAGATAAAAATCTACACTAAACCCTAAGAAAATGCTCTTAGAATATTTACAAGTATCTCTGAATGTCTAATCCTCCCAAAGAAAACATAACATTATTTATTTATACTAGTTGCAAAAGCACCCTAAAAATTAAATAGAAAAGACAGTTGGCAGCATATACGTTGCATAGGTACGACTGGTAGGGTGACATACGAGTCATAATTGGGGTCTCATAGTCAGCACTTGGCAGTATGGACTTGACTGTTTTGACCTACTATTACGAGTCATTTTTTGGGCTATAACTCGTATGCTCCTTTCGTAGTCTAGGGCTTCAGTTCTTGGTCCAAACTTTTAGCTCACTGTTTCTTGTTATGATCTCACTATACAAGTCGTAATGAGACCTACAACTCATAGAGTGGCCTTGTAGGGATAACCTCCACTTAGCAAATTCCTGATTTTGCTCACTGTTTCTTACTATGAGAGCACCTTACGAGTCGTATTACGACTCATATCTTAGTCTACGACTCGTAAGATGGCTCGTATGTACTGCACTTTAGCAAAATCTGTAATTTTCTTCCAAAATTATGCCAAGCTATCTTTTCTACAATAACAACATAAAACACATAAAATCATAACAAGTCGCATTAAGAACATCAAAATCCCTCGTTTTAGGCACTAAATGTGCTGTAATTTGACAACAGAACAACACCCTCAACTTAGAACTGTTGCTTGTCCTCAAGCGATGACTCAATCTAAGCAGACAATAAGAAACATATAGTAGTTACACTAATGGCATATACATCATTTACTCTAATTCAGGTACCCAACTCTTATTTTCAAAAACCAGATTGCAAAGCTACCCAGTAAACCAAAACATAAAGAATGTATCCAGCAATCCAACTATGAAAAGCAAAGGAATGTCAACCATCCGTAATCACTGGGTTAGTCATATGCTAATTATGCAGTGAAAATGCCCTCACAGAAAAAAGTCCCTCTTTCTCATTCAAAGTGCATTAAAAATCAGGGACTGTACAAATAAGGGCCACCCTCAACTTAGGCTTTTAGCCTAAGGTAAAGTACACAATATCTATTCCCTAAACCAAGGCCATTACTTGTAGCTATCCTTAACTTAGGCTTTTTGCCCCAATCAAGGTTCACATATTCAAGGATAGGCCAGGGCCTATATCAAAGTATTTCACAAAACAAAGCTAGGCCAGCTAGGTGTCGAGAAAGAATAGGAACATAAAAACTGAGCAAGTTAAAGAAGCACAAAAGTTAGATAAGAAACTCATGAAGCCTACCAAAAAGGTTCAAGATGGAGAAAAAGATTATTTTTCATTAACATTAGATGGCATTTTATCTTATCAAGATAGGTTGTGTGTTCCTAATGATGAAATATTGAAAAGAGAAATCTTGAATGAAGCACACACTTCATCATATGTAGAGTAACACGGACAGTTCTGAATCAATATACAATACATGAATGCTACAAAGTAAGCTCACACTCTCATGGCATCGTATACACAATCAAGTATAGACTCATAGGTCTGGCACATAGTTTAGAGACTAATACTTTACATAAGGATCCCTTGAGTCGAGCCCCCATCTTAAGTCTCAATCGATGCTAAGTCAAATCCCATCGAATACTTGACATAATCATATTTTAATCATAAAATGAATGACTTGTAAGAGACATGATGATATGACTTGAGTAGCTCATAAATATGTTTGACTTCTAATAGTGAGCCTAAGTCACATGAAAGTAGATAACAATAATACATGATCCCTTGCTTTAACATGAATGGCTCACAAGAGGTAAAAATCTTGAAATAGGGTTTAACTTGATACTTGCAACATCATAGATACTTTTCATGAATTCAATACATACTTGAAAACCCTTAATCATCATGAAGTCACTTGACTTGTAAATCATGTAATATTTCATCAATAACTTGAGAATTTTTTAATTGACATTTTATCAAATGCATGGTGGGTTCATGATACTTGTTCAAAATCATGTAATTGAAGAGTGAAATAAGATGAGTAAACTTAATGCAAATCAACCCACCAACATGTAGTAAAACCCTTATGTAGCGTACCTTGAAATCCATCACAAAAACTCATGATAGTTCATAGTTTCATAGCTCAAAACATGCATAGTCTCAATGGACAAAACTAATTCATGGTATAAGCTTGAAATGGATAGTCATGCATAATCAATCAATATTTCATAAAACCCCAACATAATTTATGTTCATAATCCATGATAAGAGGTACCCATAGGTAATACAACTTGAAGACATGCAATTTTCATAAAAAGGAAAGTTTGAGCTCCATGGGTGAAAGGGACACAATGGATGAAACCCACATACCTTAAACCTTGAATTCTTTGAGGTAAACGTGAAGTAGTCTTAGAGCTTGAAATGAATGCTTAAGTTCCAAAGTTGAGCTTGAGATCCTTAGATCCTTAGATTTGAATGAGAGAATTGATAGAGTCATAGAGGGGTTTGAGAGAGGGTTCTGTGAGATATAGAGTTGAAAAATGGTTAAGTATGGGTGATTTCACATTTTAGTGGGCATGGGGCTATGACCCCAATGCCCTTGGACGCATAAGAAAATACTAAGAAAAATGTTGTACTGGTCCGCATCCAGTCCGCGACGCAGACCAAATGTAAAGGAGAAAATTACACTGCTCCGCACCCCTGTGCATTTTGGTCAGGGCACATATGCTCTCTGGAAATAAAAAATTAGCAAAAATTATTTTTCGCTACGGGTCCTATAAAATCTAGGTTAGACCCATTCTCTACTGAATTTTGCCCCCCAATAGAGATTATGAAGTCAGATTTTAGATATCACGCACGAATTCTGAAATATATAAAAATTACAATTATGGGCATTTCGAAGCACATTTTTTGGGCATTTCAACAAGATCCGTGAGAGGAAGTTGAGGTTACCCATGCCGAGTACCATAACATTGTCACCCTATATTCGCACGGGTTGTGGCCAATCAAGTGAACCATGTGGCTGAAGCTCCTCATGCCCCTACTCCATCCTCAAGGGTGAGACACTTCACAAGGATTAATTCTCTAGAGTTCCATGGCTCTAAGGTGGAGGAAGATCATTATGATTTTGTTATGAGGAGTACAAAGTTCTTACTACCATGGAGGTAAGCTCAGAAGAAAAGGTGAAATTTGCTGCCTATAAACTCAAAGGCCTTGCTTAAATATGATTTACTCAATGGAAGTTGGAAAGGGAGAATGATGAGCCTATTTCTTGGGAAGAATTGAAAGCCGCCTTCCTCTACCATTTCTTTCCCATTGAATTATGGAAGGCAAATATGATAAAGTTCATGAATCTCAAACAATGTTCCACGAGTGTAAGAAAGTATTCCCTCAAATTCTACTAACTCTCCAAATATGCTTCTTACATGGTTGCCGACTCTAGGGCAAGGATCAACAAGTTTGTGTCGGGGAGATCCAACTTGGTCAATGAAGAATGTTACATTGATATGCTTGTTGTTGATATGAACTTGTCTCGGCTCATGACATATGCCAAGCAACTTGAAAGGGAAAATCATAGAAAGAGGAAGAGTGGGGAGTCCAAGAGGGCTTGTTATGATGGTGGATTTCAAGGTGCTAGAGGTGGTCATTTTAAACAAGGTCACAATTTTTAAGGCCAAAACGACAACAGATTAGGCCTTTAGCCATCCAAATAAGTGTGGCCTAAAATATCAAAAAATGTGACTTTTGATCAAAGGCAACACTTTTTAACTTTTGACAATGCTTTAAAGGGCGTGGCCTAAACAAGTGTTACCTTTTACCTAAGGCAACACTTTTCAAGTGTTATCCTATAATCTACGCTTAATAAATGTGTCCTATATTGTACAAAGGCCACCCTTGTATCACCTTATATGACAACACTTTTCATGACTTAAAACTACACTTTTAAGTGTGGAATTTCTGCCTCATAGGCCACACTTTCAAAATGTGGGATTTGGTACCACCTCTAAAGCAACATTTATGAAGTGTAGACCTTACTAGTACACACCAAAATTTATGATCAATCATCCACATAATTGGTGTCAATATGATGAAGCATTACATCCAAATGTCACACACACTACATTACCTAATTAATTATTCAGAAATAACAAGTAAAAAAATATAAATATTTGTAATAAATTTTTTAAAGAATGAACATCTTAGTACATAGTAATAAGATGATATTTTACTATCAATGAATTCCACAGAATCAAATACAAATTTAACACTGGTATTATTAAAAAAATTTCATCATCATATTCAATTGATCTAAATTATTTGTGGCTTCCATGCATTTCATCTCTCACCATAATATAAGCACAGACGTCCACTCCAAAATTTGGAAATGAAAACATCAATTAGATAGGTGCGTACAACAAGTTAAAAATGACTATACACATTAAGTCCTCATTAAACTCCATTTTATAACTCAAAGATAGGAGAAATAATTAGATATTACAAATTTACCATAAAGACATAATCTGCTATAACATTGACTTCCTTTCCTTTAGTTACTGAAGCCTACATTTCAAAAAATAATAAAATTATAAATGTAAATTTACTAAAAGATTTAGCATTATTCCCTTTCATGTTCTTCTATTGTAATCTTACCTTCACGTAGATATCAATATCATATAGTGCAAATATAAATTCACTCAATACAAAATGTAAAATCAGTCAGATGCTCCAATGTGCTAGTGACCCCCATTGTTCGCCCCTTCGCTCCAATAAATCTGAACAATCAAGATGTCATCTGCCTTACTAGTACAAGAAAAAAAGAATTGCTTGAACAATATGCAAAGTTGTAGTACCTTAGTAATCATGAGATAACGAAGGTCATCTAATTATTACTCCAATCTATGCTTTTCTTTTGTTACCTTCTAGGTTCTTACAAAACCGAGTCCTAATTATCAATGGATGTCGATAAAAAACTAGAGATAAGTATCAAAAACACACCTAAATTATTCATTTTTTTAAAGTTTTATACCTAAACTAGTGGGAGTGTAAGTTTTATACCTAAACTAGTGGGAGTGTAAGTTTTATACCTAAACTTTCAGTTATTAGTTTGAAAAACACACCTTAGTGGTGTGTGTAACACACTCTCTCTTTTATTGGACAAAACATTTTTACATGACATGCCATTGAAAAAAATTAAAAAAATTATTTATATTAGTTAAAAGTAAAAGATTAAAGTATAAATATTTTTTCAAAAAAAATAAAATTTAAAATATTTTTCCCACCTACTCCACCGCCCACACCCCGCGTACCCTCTACCCCCAAACAATCCCCCACCATTTTATTTTTTAATCTCTTTTATAAAATATTTTTTAAAAGTTCAAACTTTAGTCCCTACTCCACTCCAACATAAATAAATTGATATATGTTTTTTAATAAATAAAATTCTGATCCACCTGCATCTAATCCCTCCGCTCCTAATTTAGTTTAATCTTTTCTTTTAATTTTTTTTATTTTTTTTATAGATATGTACACATATTTTTTTTAAAAAAAAAATTCTCTTGTTTATCGAATATAACAAAAATAAAAAAATTATTTAAAAAAAATCTTGCGATAAATAAACAGAGGATCAGGTGAATACTGTAGAATTATTTTCTCTAAAAAAATTAAATTTATAAAAGGAATTACAATTGTTTTTTTTAAAAAAATATTGGTTTGTTCGAAGGGGTATGATGAGAGGAAGTAGTGGGGTGAGAAAAATATTTTATATTTTATTTTATAATATTTTTTAAATAATAATACTTTAATATTTAATTTTAACTTATACTATAATTTATTTATTTTTTCCCAAGGTAAAATTAATATTTTGTCCATGGGAGTGATGTGAGATTTTTTTTTTATAAATAGAAGAGAGAATATAGTACACACACCATGATGAGAGTAAAATAAAAGATAGAAATGCATTTCTCAAACTAATAAGTGATAGATTAAATATAAAATTCACACTTCCAATAATCTACGTATGAAATTCAAAAAAAAGAGAATCAGCTATATTTTTGATGCTTATCTCAAACAATTATTAGATTTCTTGTTTATAGCTTGGTGAATTTAAACGAGGGGCATGAACTTCTAAAATCTAAATAGAAGTTCATTTCTTGATTGAAGTCACCATCTTCAGGTTAAAGCACCAATTATACGGAAACTAATGTTCTTAATTCAATAAAACAATAATCTGGTAAAGCCTAAATTTCTTTTATAAATGTACTAGATTTGCATGGGCAAAGTTTTTACTTGAAATGTAAATAAAAGAGGCACCGTTAGATCAAATATTAACGTAAATTATTTTGTAAAAATTTTGTATAGAAAGTTTGTAAGAAAAGGAGTTTCTGGTCTGGTGTTTATTGTAGTTGCATTTACTTTTAAGGTATCAAATGTTCAGATTAAAATTACAAAGTTAACCAAAGCTTTGAGGTAACAAAAGGTTACAAGCTTGGACTTAGACCACCCTAAACATATTGCCTAACATTATCAGTCAAAACACATTTTCTTAAGCCAATAGATACCTTTTCTGTCCCAGGAACACTCTATATGTAAAGGCATCTATCCAGGCATTGATCTCAAACATAACACCTTTTATGAATTTAATTATCTCTTCCATTTCTCTTCCCTGTAAAACAAAACACTAGTTTGTCAGATAAACACCAAGCAAATTGCATTGAAGAAAAAAGATTGTAATTCAGGAAAGA
The DNA here is from genome assembly GCA_000787875.1 of Solanum virginianum. Lineage (NCBI taxonomy): Eukaryota > Viridiplantae > Streptophyta > Magnoliopsida > Solanales > Solanaceae > Solanum > Solanum virginianum. The sequence continues at coordinate 41,211 of DF359140.1, forward strand.
CATACTTAGTCCCACAAGGTAGAGACCTGGGTAAAGTTGCTAGCAAAAAGGTTCCTTTTGCTTTCTCAAGTTCAGTAAGGTTATGCACCTATCTTTTGTTGTCCAAACAAGTGTCCCTTTGCTAAATTTTGCACTCTTACACAAACTACTTACCTTTCTGCTTTAAGCAATATGAAGCAGCAAGCTATGAATCTGTCAAAGGACAAGTTGTATACCGCAATTAAAGAATGAGCTAAAGATGGTCTGGTTCATAGATTACTCTGATTTTCCCATTCAGATCCTTCATCATCTTTCACATCAGAGTTCGTATCTTTGCTAGAGATCCAATCACCGTCGTTCTTAGCTTTATCATCATCCTACCAAATGAGAAGACAGCTTATTAGTTCGAAAATATTTCATGAGATATGAGCAAAAAGTTCCACAAATATCATAACAAACTATTAATATATGTGATGGTCACTTAGTCATAACGTATCCAATTAATCCAGACTGCCCCCATATGTTCTATATTGTGTGGAATAACAATAATATAGATGGTTTTGTTGAATTCCAGTCAAGTGTCTTTCCTGTCCGTATGTAGTGTTTTTCGAAAGCTATAATTTTTGTTCATTCTTGGTCACACAATTCAGACTTTTCAACAAGAAGCAAATTAAGAAGACATATAAAAGCAATAATCAAAAGGTAATCATTCACATTCCTTTAACAGCCTCCCAGCTGCATCAGTTTCAATAAAATATGAATATATAATGGCCTCCATACATGTTCCTCCCCAGCTCACCTTCATCAATCCCCTTCTCTTCCCAGTGAGAAAGAACAAACAGTAGGTAGTGGAGGTGCTCGAGGAATTTAGCTTCAGATCAAAA
>DF359140.1:45815-66091 GCA_000787875.1 Solanum virginianum
TCATATCAAGATATATTCAAATCATTCGAACTCCCATTTCAGATAGGATTTTCATAAACATATACCTATGGTTGACACATAGTTCAAGGAAAGTGAGAGGGCCCTTGGGGATAGCCTAACACCCCTAATCCATAGGTGCTTAAAAATCATCATCACAAAATAATACATATACGTATACATGCTTTCAAAAGAGATGCAAATCTTATCAAATCATTTCAATGTATACTTGGACTTGAAAGACAAACATTCTTCATAATTATTCATACTTGGGCTCAAAGGCCAAATGAAAATTCATATCATACTCTTCATGCATGGGAATAGCCTATTAACAATATCAAAGGAGGTGTAAACACCCAATATGCTCAAATAGCCAATATCATAGATATTTATGTGATCACATTCTTGTCATAACTATATGAGTGAGCTTAACCTACCAATTCATTTTCAAAACAGATGTGAGATTAGCCCACTATATCTGTTTCACCAAAATCCAATGCTTATGAATGCATATAATATGAATGATATGTGAATAGCAATGGATAATATAGATTCAATATAAATTAAACAATATCAGATGAAATTCAAGTAAACTCATAAGTAAAATCCATATTCAAATCATCATATTGATTACTCATGCTTAGATCAAACTTTAAAGGGACAAAACATAATCAAATCTTCATAATACTCATGTAATGCCACATATTAGGGCTTAAATCAACAATAAAGTATAGCTCATACTTCAATTGAATTTATTTAACCATAATTCTCAAAACTCATATTTAAAGTAAGCAAAATTTCATGAAATTCAAGTGAAAAGAGTTTGGGTCTTCTTGGTTGAAAGGGACCAAGAACCAATCCCACGTACCTTAGCTAATAGAGAAGATTCAAGAAAAAAAAAATTGATAAAGAAAGAGCCTTTCCTTGATTCCCAAGCTTAGTCTTCACAAGAGTTCTTTGAGAGAGTTCAATATGATTCTAAGTGTAAGAATGAATTTGAATAAGGGGAAATAGAGTATATGTTATTTGAATGTCTTTAGGCAGCATAGAAAGTCATAAAAGCCCCTTAGTAGAAATCATAATTATAAAAATGCCATTAATGAAATGAGTTGGAGAATTTATGTCGGGGATCTCAGGGAGGGGTATATGGTCTGTGTAAGGGTATACGGACCGTATCCAACACTTAGAAAATTCTTCTTGATGAAGATCCGAGATGGTGATCCAATACTTAGAAAAATTCAATGTAGGCATCCATACAGATGGCTTCACGGTTCATATCAAGACATACGGACTATATGCCTCCTCAGTACCACTTCTCTTTAAAATATTCTTCACGACAAAGTTCTGAGATGGTGATTCAATACTTAAAAAAATTTCACCCCGGCACCTATACGGGAGGACCTCACGGACCATAAAGGGCCATATGGTCCATGAGAGGGTTCCTGTGACATGCCTTGGCTAAAAATGTGGATTTTCAAGACCAAGGCTACCATACGGTCCACCACACGGACCGTGAAGTCTCACATGGACCATGTGTGGTCCATGTGTGGTATACCTTAGTCTCAAAATTCCTCATTAAGGCCAACACGTCCCGCACAAGGCCAAGGGCCACTTCAAAAAGGCTCCACACGGTCTGTATAGCCTCACACAAATCGTGAAGGCTCCCATGAAATGTTACCTTGGTCCAAAACTTTCTAGAGCCAAATTTCCAAGCTCGATTAAGGTCATACAACATCCAGGTCCTTACATCATCTCCCCCTTGGGAACATTCGTCCTTGAATGTGCTAGAGCAAGGCTTGAAGGCTTGACTTAGAGCATGAATCATCAAAACATAAGGTATAATGCATATTTCATCATTTGAAAATCATAAAGTCATTAAAACTCATATCAAGATATATTCAAATCATTCGAAACATAAAAATTATTTTGGTGCCCATGTATGTATTTCATGTGATGAAATTTAAGAGTGAGAATTAGGACCACTTGGAATAGAAAGAACCTAATACCATTGGAAAAGATGGGGATATCATTTCATCATGTCCAACTCCACCTCTCATGTAGCACTCTCCATATGTTGATTTCTCCAAAGTTTCTTAATTGAAGACACATCCTTGTTACGAAACCGCTTCACTTGCATATCCAAAATTTCAACCAGAACATCCTCACAAGAAAAGTTCTACTCAACCTCAACGCCTTCCAAAGGCACAATAGCACTAGGATCACTAACCAACTTCCTCAACATAGACACATGAACAACCTAGTGAATAGAATTAAAATTTGGAGGAAAATCCAACCTATAAGCCACATTCCGTATCTGGTCAACAATCTCATAAGAACCTATATACTTAGGACTTAGCTTTCCCTTCTTCCCAAAATGCATCACTCCTTTCATAAGTGAGATTTTCACATAACCCAATAACCAACATGAAACTCATAATCCCTCTTCATAACATTCGAATAGGACTTTTGGTGACTTTGGGCCATGTTAACCTATCCATAATCAATTTCATCTTCTCCATGGCCTCAAACCCCAAATTCGGGCCAATCAAAGCCATCTCTCCCAACTCAAAACACCCCATCGAGATCTACATCTCCTACCATATAAAGCTTCAAATGGTGCCATACCAATGCTAGTATGAAAGCTATTATTATAAGCAAACTCAATGAGTGGAAGATGATTATCCCAATTACCTTTGAATTAAGATACACAAGCCCTCAACATATTTTCCAAGGTTTGAATTGTCCTCTTGGCTTGCCCATCTTATTATCCCAATTACCTTTGAATTACAACACATAAGCCCTCAACATGTCCTCCAAAGTTTGAATTGTCCTCTCGGCTTGTCCATTGGTTTGAGGATCAAAAGCGGTACTCAACTACATCTTAGTACCAAGCCCTCTTTGAAATGACCTCCAACAGTGAAAAGTGAATTAGGTGCCATGATTTGATATGATAGACCTAAGCTCACCATGTAACCTTACCAAATCTTGGATATACAACCTTGCATAATCTTTGGCACAAAAGGTAGTCTTAACTGGTAAGAAATGAGCCAATTTAGTCATTCTGTTAACAATAACCCAAATTGAGTCAATTAAATTGCCTTCGGGTCCAAGCCAAACTAACCATAAATCCATGTTCACATCTTTCTACTTCCAAGTAGGAATCTCAATATCTTGAGTCAAACCACCAGGCCCTTAGTGCTCTACCTTCACTTGTTGACAATTAGGACATTCAAACATAAACTTGGTTATATCTTTCTTTATACCATGCAACCAATACACTTCCCTTAAATCTTGATAGATCTTAGTAGATCCTGAGTGAATAGAATAATGAGAGTTATGGGCTTCACTCATGATCACCTTCCTAAGATCATCCACATTCGGAACACACAACCGATCTTGATACCAAAGCGCACCATCTCCCGCTTGGGAGAAAAACTCAATCTGCTTTTCAGCAACTAATTTCTTCAACTCAACCAATCACAGATCTGGATCTTGCTTAGCCTTAACATCAACAACCATAGTAGATTTGGCCCCACTCTGAACATGAATTCCACCATCATTAGAGTCGGCCAACCTAACACCCAATCTAGCCAAATGGTGAACATCTTTTGCCAATGCTTTCTTCCATTAATCAACGTGAGCCACACTTCCCATATATAGCCTACTAAGAGCATTAACTACAATATTTGCCTTGTCGTGATGATACTGTACACTCATGTCATAGTTCTTAAGGAGTTCTAACCATCTCCTTTGCGTTAAGTTAAGATCCCTTTGAGTGAACACATATTGCAAACTCTTGTGGTCGATGAAGACATCAACATGCACTCCATACAACTTCTTCTCTCTCAAAGTCTGAAGAACCAACCTCAAATTCTCCCATAGTCTCCAAATCTTCAAGGCAAAGGGTAGTTATACTCATGCACCTTTAATTGCTTTGATGCATAAGTTATCGCCTTATCATGTTACATAAGTACACAACCCAACCAAATTCGAGAAGCATAAAAATACACCACAAACCCATCTAGGCCATCCAGTAAAATCAAACCAGGAGCTGATTCTTCACAGCCTCAGTTTCTTCGGGTCAATCNNNATCCACCACAACCCCATCTAGGCCATCCAGTAAAATCAAACCAGGAGCTGATTCTTCACAGCCTCAGTTTCTTCGGGTCAACCTTAATACTACCATCAAATACCACATGACCAAGAAAAGCTACCTCACTCAACCAAAACTAACATTTGCTAAACTTAGCATACAACTTCTTCTCTCTCAAAGTCTGAAGAACTAACCTCAAATGATCCATATGTTCTCGCTCAATTCAGGAATAAATACGGATAACATCGATGAAGACAACTACAAAACTATCAAGAAATAGCATGAACACCTGATTCATAAGATCCATAAACACGGCCAAAGTATTAGTCAAACCAAATGACATCACAAAAAAATTAAAAGTTCCCATACCTAGTCCGAAAAGTCATCTTGGGAATGTCACACTCCCTAATTTTCAATTAATGATAACCAAAACTGAGGTCAATCTTTGAGAAATGGGTAGCCCCTTGAAGTTGATCAAACAAGTCATCAATCCTAGGTAACAAATACTTATTCTTGATGGTCACTTTATTCAATTACCTATAATCAATGCACTTTTAAAGGGACCCATTTTTTTTCTTACAAACAACACCAGAGCACCCCATGGTAATATACTTGGCCTAATGAAGCCTTTTGAAATGACCTCAAAAAATGCCTAAAAACGTGCCTCGAAAGTGCCAAAAATCTTATTTTCCATATATCTAAAAATTCATTAGTTATTTTGAAAATCAGACTCCATATTCTTGTTCACGGGGTCCAAATTAGGGTAATATAAGTCTAACCTCGAATTTAAGGCAAAGAAATCAAATTATGAAATTTCACTTGGGGTGATTTCCAGAGATGTGTATTTTCTGCATAATTTTTCCTAGTCCGTCCAGATTTTTCTAAGTGTTGGGCCTAAATTTTTTCAAATGTGTTTTTACCTATACTTAGCCAAATTTTACCTTCATCTCCCCTAAAACATTTCCCAACACTCACAAAAATACTTAGCCATATTTTCACAAGAGAAAGGTAATGGCTATGTGGTGCTTTGGGAGGAATTCAAATTGACCTTCCTTAATCAGTTCTTCCCTTTTGAGCTTAGGAAAGCAAAGTTGGTTGAGTTTAATTCAAGACCCAAAACCCTCATCCAAAGCTAAGGATTCTCTTTAAGCTTCAAGCATCCATTTTTAAACTTCATCAAGAACTTCTCCAAAGCTAAGGTATGTGGTGTTGAACCATTAGGTCCTTCCATCCATGGTGCCTAAAACCTTTTTTGCTTAATAATGCATGATTTGAAGTTGATTTTACATGTGGGTCTTGTATATTGAGAAATTTACTGCACATTAATTTAGTTCATGAAAGTATGGTTGTTTAAGCATGTTTTGAGCTTCATATCTTCGATCTAATATTACGTTTGATAAGGGGTTTTGATGTGAATGTCTTGGGGTGTTGCAAGGTGTTGATTGGTGGTTTTACTACATATTTTCTTACATGATTTCTGGTTATAGTTTCTTGAGGAATCAAAGGTCCAAAGCAGGAGATATGATATGATTGATGTTATGATGATCAAAAGAGCTTATGTACATGATATATATATTTTATATAAGGTGTTATGGTAGAATAATCCCAATTCGGAAGCCTAGTTGAGGGGTCAAAGACTCAACCACTAGGGTGATGGGTGCGATCATCACTAACCTTAATGAGGGGTTTGTACCTTACTCACTAGGGTGATAGGTGCTGTCATCACTAACCTTGATTAGGAGTTTGTACCTCACACACTAGGGTGATGGATGCTATCATCACTAATCCCAAGGGGTTTATACCTTGGAAATCTAGCTTGGTCTCCTCTTCACATATGGAATCCTATATGAGTATGATTTACTTAAGCATATTTTACTTATGCATTGAATATATATGTCATATTGCTATATTATGCCTATTGGCTAATATTATACATGTTGATCATGAAGCTTATCTCTTGTTGCATTGAATCCCTTATACTTAGTACATTTAAATGTACTAACACATACTTTTGCCTACATGATATCACCATGTAGAGACCGGTTCCCAAGTTGATCATCCTCCTCCCCCACATGGCTAGATGGTGCTATTCTAAGCTTATTGGTGAGTCCTCCATTTTAGAGACCTTGGTCTAAGTTACTATTATCCTTGTATTGAGACACTTTTTTATGTTCCATTAACTATGAGGGTGACCCCAGTAGCTTGTCTTGGATGTATGAGCTTTGACACTTGAATCTTGATTATGATATTTATGCAAGCTTTCCCTTAGTCCCATTGCCCCTGTTCATAATCTATATATCTTTATATGCTTCCGCGACTAAGGATATGTAATGATAAGTTAAGAGGCTTGTTTGGGGTTCCTTTGGGTTTCCGTGTCACATCTAGGCCCTAGGATTGGGTCATGATAAACTTTGTATCAGAGCTCTAGGTTGACAGATCCTCAGAGTCTAACAAAACCACGTCGATTAGGGTCCTATTTATGATTATGAAGCGTGCCATGACTATGAAAAGGAGGCTATGAGGCATTTTAGGAAATGTTTCCCTTCTTCATGTCCTAAGTCATGCTATAGAGTTTTGATAAGTATTCCCCCTACTAATTGTTCTTTTCTATGTTAGATCATGCCTAATACTAGAGGAAGATGGGCCCAAACTCCCGAGGAGCAACCTACCAATCGTGAGCTCTAGGATGCCCTTACTATGCTTGCCCAAGTAGTGGCCAACCAAGTCCAACAAGGGGCCCAAGCCCCTCATGCTACTACCTCAGAAGCTAGGGTAAGGGACTTTATGAGGATGAATCCTCCTATTTTCCATGGGTCAAAGATGGATGAGGATCCATAAGAGTTTATTGATAAAGCCTACAAAATCTTGTCGACCATGAGTGTTGGGCCAAATGAGAAGGCAGAGTAAGTGGCGTACCAACTTAAGGGGGTGGCCCAAATTTAGTTGGGTCTACAAATTCTTGTTTATCATGGGTGATGCACAAAATGAGAAGGTGGAGTTGGTGGCATACCAACTCAAAGGGGTGGCCTAAATTTGCTTTGATCAATGGAAAGGTGAGAAAGGTAATGGCTATGTGGTGCTTTGGGAGGAATTCAAATTGACCTTCCTTAATCAGTTCTTCCCTTTTGAGCTTAGGAAAGCAAAGTTGGTTGAGTTTATGAACTTGAAACAAGGTGGTATGAGTGTGAGGGAATATGCCCTCAAATTTAATCAACTTTCAAATTATGCTCCTCACTTGGTGGCTGATTCTAGGTCAATGATGAATAAATTCGTTATGGGTGTCTCCGATTTAGTAAGTGAAGAGTGTCGGTCTGCCTTGCTCATAGCGATATGGACTTGTCTCGGTTGATGACATATGCCAAGCAAATAGAAAAAGAAAATTTGAGAAATAGGAGGGGCCATGAGGCCAAAGAGCCCGCTTTGAGGGAAAGTTCCAAAAGAGTAATAGATTTCAAGGCTAAAGGCCTCCTCATGCCACTAATTGGGGGTTTGCCATGGACTTCCCTAGGCCTCAAGGTGTTATTGGTGTGGCTCCTAATGATGTATGTCCTAGATATGAAGGGGGCCATAAGGGCCTAGGTTTGAAGGGTTCCAATGCATGTTTTAAATGTGGGGAGCCTGGTCACAAGAAGGTAGATTATCCTAGAAATCGTGGCAAGGTTCAGAGTGCAAATACGATTCCATTGGGTAGAGTTGATCCTCAAGATGGTTGCCCGAGGCATAACTGAATCTATGCTCTACATGCGAGGCAAGGGGTTGGTGAGGTCCCCAATGTTTTTACTGGTATGTTGAGAATCTTTGATCTTGATGTATATGCTTTGATTGATCCGGGTGCCATCCTTTTCTTTGTTACCCCCTTTGTTGCTAAAAAAAATACCATGTTGAGTCGGAGTTGTTGCATGAGTCATATGAGGTGTCTACCCTTATTGATACCTCTATTATTGCCAAGAGGGTGTATAGAAATTGTCTGATTTATATCTTGCAAAAAATCTTACCTTGTGATTTTGTTGAATTAAATATGGTTGATTTTGATGTTATCCTTGTGATGGATTGGTTGCATGCATACTATGCTTCTATTGATTGTAGAACCCATAGTTTCAAGTTTCAATTTCCAAATGAACCCGTCCTTGAGTGGAAAAGTCATGATGTAGTAGTGAGGGGTAGGTTCATCTCATGCATTAAAGCCCATAGGTTTATTTCCAACGGGTGTTTGTATCATCTTGTGAGAGTCAAAGATGTGGAGTCCAAAGTCCCTTCCATTGAGTCGGTTCCGATTGTGAATGAATTTCTTGATGTCTTCCCAAATGACCTTTCCGGTGTTCCTCCCGAAATGGAGATAGATTTTGGCATAGATCTCGTTCCCGACACCCAACCTATCTCCATTTCCCCTTAGCGTATGGCTCCGGCGGAGTTGAAGGAGTTAAAGAAGAAATTGAAAGATTTGTAGGAGAAAGGATTTATTAGACCTAGCAAATCACCTTAGGGTGTACCGGTGTTGTTGTAAAGAAGAAAGATGGGTAACTTAGAATGTGCATTGACTACTGGCAACTCAATTGGGTCTCTATAAAGAATAGATATCCTCTTCCAAGAATTGATGACTTATTTGACCAATTGCAAGGGGCTAACTTTTTCTCTAAGATTGATCTTCGATCCGGGTACCATCAAGTAAGGGTGAGGGAGTGTGATATTCCAAAGATGGCCTTCTGAACTAAGTGTGGCCTTTATGAATTTATGGTGATGTCCTTTGGATTGACTAAGCGCATGCCATCTTCATGGACCTAATGAATAGGGTCTTCAAGCCCTACCTTGATTCCTTTGTTGTGGTCTTCATTAATGATATTTTGATCTATTCACATAGTAGGGAGGAGCATATGGGTCATTTGAGGGTTGTGTTGTAATGATTGAGGAGAAGAGATTGCATGCTAAATATGACAAGTATGAATTTTGGTTGAAGGAAGTTACATTCTTCGGTCATGTGGTGTCCGGGGATGGTATAAAAGTGGATCCTAAGAAAACTGATGTGATTAGAAATTTGCCTAGACTATTGACCCCATCGGACATTAGGAGTTTCTTAGGCCTTGTGGGTTACTATCAAAGGTTTGTGAATAAGTTCTCCTCCATTGGTTCCTATGGAAAAGTTGACTCAAAAGAAGGTTAAGTTTGTGTGAACCAATGAATATGAGTAAAGTTTCCAAATATTGAAAAATAGACTTGTGTCTGCTCCTATATTGTCACTATCAGATGGACTTGAGGGTTTTGTTGTGTATTGTGATGCATCTAGAGTTGGTTTGGGTTGTGTACTAATGCAAAATGGTAAAGTCATAGCCTATGCTTCTAGGCAACTCAAAGTGCATGAAAAGAACTACCCTACCCATGATCTTGAAGTGGCCGCTGTGGTGTTTGCATTAAAGATTTGGCATCATTTTTTGTATAAGGTGCATGTTAATGACTTTACTTGTCATAAGAGCCTTCAATATGTCTTCACTCAAAAAGATCTCAGCTTGAGACAAAGAAGGTTGCTAGAACTCCTTAAGGACTATGACACGAATGTGCATTACTATCCGGATAAGGCAAATGTTGTGATGGTTGCTTTGAGTCGGGTGTCTATGGGTAGCCTAGCTCATATGGATAGTGGTGATAGGGAGATTGCTAGGGAGGTGCATAGATTGGCTAGACTAGGGGTGAGGTTAGAAGATATGGGTGATGGTATTGTTGTTATTGATGGTTCTAAATCTTTTTTGGTTGATGAGCTATAGCAAAACAAGATCTAGACTCCTCTTTGCTTGAGTTGAAGGCCTTAGTGAAATAATGCAAGATAGAGGTTTTCTCCCGAGAGGGACATGAGGCCCTTAGATACCAAGGTAGGTTGTGTGTGCCATGTGTTGATGGTTTGAGGGAGAGAATTCTTGATAAAGCCCAAAATTCCTCCTATTCTATCCACCCCAGTTCCACCAAATTGTATAGAGACTTGAGGGATATGAATTGGTGGGGAGGCATGAAGAGAGATATTGTCAAATTTGTCACCAGTTGCCATAGTTGTCAACAAGTCAAAGCTGAGCATCAAAGGTCGGGTGGCCTAACCCAAGACATAGAGCTTCCTACTTGGAAGTGGGAGGTGATTAATATGGATTTAGTGGTTGGGTTCCCCAAGACTAGAAAATGTTTTGATTCCATATGGGTTGTGGTTGATAGGGTGATGAAATTGGCTCACTTTCTACCGGTCAAAACTTCATATGGGGCTGAAGAGTATGCAAGGTTGTACATCCATGAGTTGGTTAGGTTGCATGGGGTTCCCTTATCCATTACATTGGATCATGGTGCACAATTTACTTCACAGTTTTAGAGATCTTTTCAAAGGGGTCTTGGAGCCAAAGTTCACCTTAATACGAGCCTCCCACCCTCAAACGGATGGCTAAGCTGAGAGGACAATTCAATCACTTGAGGATATTCTTAGGGCTTGTATCATGGAGATTAAAGGTAGTTGTAATGACTATCTTCCATTGATTGAGTTTGCCTACAACAATAGCTATCACTCTAGCATCAATATGGCTCCTTTTGAAGCTCTTTTTGGAAGACGTTGTAGATCACCGATGGGTTGGTCTGAGGTTGGACAGATGGCCTTATTGGGGCCGGATCTGGTTATGGATTCTCTTAAGAAGGTTAAGATGGTTAGAGAAAGGTTGAGGACAACGAAAAGTCATCAAAAATCCTATGCCGATGTAAGAAGAAGAGACCTAGAATTCCAAGTGGGTGTTTAGGTTTATTTGAAGGTTTCTCTAATGAAAGGTGTGGTCCATTTTGGAAAAAAGGGGAAGTTTATCCTAAGGTATGTTGGTCCTTATGAGGTGATTAAGAGGGTTGGCAAGGTAGCTGATGAGTTGAAGTTGCCTAATAAAATAAATTTGGTCCATCCGGTGTTTCATGCCTCTATGTTGAGAAAATATGTTGGCGATCCTAATGCCATTGTACCTCTTGATGTTGTGGGTGATGTGGAGGATAAATTAACTTATTAGGAGGTCAAGATTCATATCTTGGATAGGCAAGTAAAGAGATTGAGGAACAAAGAAGTCGTATCCATTAAGGTCCTTTGGAGGAACCAACAAGTTGAAAGTGCTACTTGGGAGGCCAAAGCAGACATGCAAAAGTGGTATCCATATCTTTTCCACTCCACTCAAGCCTAAGGTACTAATCCTACGTTCCATGCATGACTTCAAGTCTTACGTTTTAGCCCCTATGTCGTTCATATGTGTTCATGCTTAAGTTGGTAAACTTATAATGATTTTACACTTATGTTGAGATTTTAAAAATGGTGTTTTACATGTTATGGTATATTCTTGTTGGGGCTGATTTTTTCATTACCACTCTTGTCTTGTATGCCTCATTTATATTTAGGGATGAATGTTACCAAGGGGGAGATATTGAAACAACCCCAAAAAGTGCCTAAAAACATGCCTCGGAAGTGCCCGAAATCTTCTTTTGCTTATATCTAAAAATCCGTTGGTTATTTTGAAAATCCAACTTCATATTCTTGTTCAGGGGGTCCAAATTAAAGTGATAATGGTCTAACCTCAAATTTAAGACAAAAGAATCGAATTATGAAATTTCACTGGGTGCAATTTCTAGAGAGCCTCCGTGTCCTCTCCGCAATGTGGAGACGTGTATTTTCTACACAGTTTTTCCTAGTCTGTCCAGATTTTTCTAAGTATTGGGCCTAAGTTTTCTCAAATGTGTGTTTACCTATACTGAGCCAAATTTCACCCTCATATCCCCTAAAATATTTCCCAACACTCACAAAAACACTTAGCCACATTTTCACTCCCAAATTCAAGACCCAAAATCCTCATCTATAGCTAAGGATTCTCTTCAAGCTTCAAGCCTCCATTTTTAAACTTCATCAAGAACTTCCCCAAAGCTAAGGTATATGGTGTTGAACCATTGAGTCCTTCTAGGCATGGTACCTAAACCTTCTTTTGCTTAGTAATACATGATTTGAAGTTCATTTTATATATGAGTCATGTATATTGAGAAATTTACTCTAAACCTCCTTTTTACTAATATTGCATGATTTAAAGTTGATTTTACAGGTGGGTTTTGTATATTGAGAAATTAACTGCACAGTGATTTTAGTTTATGAAAGTATAGTTATTTTAGCATGTTTTGAGCTTCAAATCTTGGATCTAATGTTGGATTTGATGAGGGGTTTTCATGTGAATATATGATATGATTGATATTATGATGATGAAATGAGCTTATGTACATGATATATATGTTCTATATAAAGTGTTGTGGTAGACCATTCCCAATTCGAGCGCCTAGTTGAGGGGTCAAAGACTCAACCACTAGGGTGATGAGAGCAATCATCACTAACCTTAATGAGGGGTTTGTACCTCACACACTACGGTGATGGGTGCTATGATCACTAACCTTGATGAGGGGTTTGTACCTCGCACACTAGGATCTTGGAGGCATTATCTATAATGCACCAAGGATACCATTAGGACAAGGAAACCATAATATATAGTCTAAAGCATGACATAAGACATGAAAAAGAAAGATAATGGTCTCCTCTTTACATATGGTATCCTATATGAGTATGATTTACTTAAACATGTTTTACTTATGCATTGAATATAAATGTCATATTTCTATATTATGCCTATCGCCTAATGTTATGCATATTGATCATGAAGCTTATCTCTTGTTGCATTGCATCCTTCATATGATTGAGACACTTTCTTATGTTCTATTGACTATGAGGGTGAGCGTGGTAGCTTGTCTTGGCCCCCACTCTATCTATGTATTAGAGGTGCTTGTTGGACATGCTGTGTATTTATGTATGAGCTTTGACTCTTGACTCTTGATTATGACGTTTATGTAAGCTTTCTCTTAGTCCCGTTGCCCCTATTCTTAATCTATATGTCTTTGTATGCTTCTGTGATCAAGGATGTGTAATGATAAGTTAAGAGGCTTGTTTGGGGTTCCTTCGGGTTCCCCATTCACCGTGTCACGTCTAGGCCATTAAAAGGCTTGGGTCGTGACACCTTTCTCCAAGAAGTCCTTCAACTATTGATATTTCAATTCCTTTAACTCAGCTGGTGCCATATGATAAGGAGGAATAAAGATAGGTTAAGCATCCAGGAGAATATCTACGCCAAATTTACTTTCCTTTTTGGATGAATACCAGGCAAGTCTTCTGGAAACACATCTGAAAACTCATTCACTACCAGAACTAATTCAAGAGTAGGTGAATCGGACTCTACATGTTTGACCCTCATAGTATGATGAATACAACCCTTGGAAATCATCTTTTGGACCTTAACTTAGGAAATAAATCAACCTTTAATAGTGGAGTCACTACCCTTCCATTAAAGAACGGGCTCATTCGAAAGTTGGACCTTGATTTTCTGGGTTCTACAATCGATAGAGGCATATCAAGGATGCAACCAATCCATCTTGAGAATAACATCAAAATCAAACATCTCAAGTTCCACAGGATCACATAGAAAGACTTTATGCAAAACAGAAAGTGGACAACCCCAATAAACTCTATGATCAACAATTGATTCACCCATAGAGGTATAAATCAAAAAGGGCCCCCTTAAAATTTTGAGACTCAAACCAAACTTAACAGCCAATAAAGGAGTCACAAAAGATAAATTGGCACCTGGATCAAGAAAATCATAAGCATAAAAATCAAAGAGTTTTTAACATACTAGTCACAACATCTGGAATCTCCTCAACTTCCTGCCAAGTATGAAGAGCATAGAACCTATTATTTCTTGGGGCATCACCTTGATCTTGAGCACCTTGAACCACTTGACCCTGACCCTTCTGAGCAATCTTAGGAAAATAAAAAATCTTGTGGTTCTTATCACCATACCTAAAACATGCAGCCAAATTCTTCCAACAAGTACCCCAATGATTCTTTCAACAAGTAGCACATGGGGGAGGCATTGTTCAACCTCCCACCTGCGCGTTAGGAGGAGGCACCCTAGAATTAGCAACTTGAGCATTAGAACCTTGACCCTATTAGAAACGACTAAAACCACCACCCTTAGAGTTGGAGAACCCACATTCATAACGGCCCCTCTTAGAATCATGCACCCTCTTTTCCTTAGGCTTTTCTCCCTCAATTTGTTCAACATATGTCATGAGCCTAGAGATGTCCATGTACCAAATATGTATATCCATACAACATTTCTTCACAACCAAATCAGAGATACCTAAAATGAACTTGTGCATTTTTACATAGGTGTCAGCCACAAGCGTTGGAGCATACTAGGAGAGTTTAGTGAACTTGAGGGTATAGTCCCTCATACTCATACCTCCCTTTTTTAAGGTTTATAAACTCTATAATCTTGGCTTCCCTAAGCTCAAGTGGGAAGAAATGATATAGAAATGCAAACTCAAACTCTTCCCAATTGATAGCATTACAACATACCCTTTCCGTCAAGCATTAAGGGTAACACACTTGAGCCATATCTTTTAACTGATATACAGCCAACTCAGCCCTCTTCTTAGACGTCAACCCCATAATAGTCAACACCCTAGTGAGCTCATCAATAAACTCTTGAGCATCTTTATCAGCGTTTGACCCATATAACTTTGGAAGATTCATCCGAGTAAAATCTCTCACCCTAGAAGCTAGTGTAGGATCCCGAGGATGACTAGCCTGCCTAGTATGAGTAGTCACCACCTGGGCAAGCATAGCAATGGCCATATGGAATTCACCACTAGAGATAGGCTCTTCCATAGGTCCTAGAGGAACTTGGTCATCACAAGCCTGGGTCGATCCTGGTAGGGTACCTCTTCTTGGAGGCATTATCTATAATGCACCAAGGATACCATTAGGACAAGGAAACCATAATATATAGTCTAAAGCATGACATAAGACATGAAAAAGAAAGATAATTCCTAGAATTGCATCATAGCCTCCCACTCATATGCATGGTGCACTTCACACCTATAAATAGAACTCTACTCAATGCGACATGTTAGACTCCGAGGATCATTTACAAACCTAATACTCTAATACCAAGCTTGTCACAATCCAGACCTAGGCTCTGGGAGTGACATGGTGAATGGGAAACCGAGGGTCCCCAAATAAGACTCAAAGTATCCATATTCACATCATTGGTTTGGGAGCATAAACAAATCATAAACACATTATTCTTATCACTATCTAAGCCTAGGGCCTAGACATGACACGACAAATGAAACCCAAAGGGATCCCCAAAAAAGCCTCTTAAACATACATAGCACATCCTTTTTTAGTGGAAGTAATAAAGGATTAATAAACATATCACATAATTTCTAAGGGTAACAACATTTTAGACACATGCTATGAGGATGATATATATATATAAGGGGACAAACATGAATCACATAGCAAATACGTCTAAGGGGTGGGTAAGTATGACTGATGCTATAGGGCATTTAGGGACTTGGGACTTCCATCATATCCATCCACATACAACAAGCATAGAATGGAAATTGGACTAAGGGAAGTCTTCACAATTATATAAAGATAATAAGAGTCAAGCTAGATACATAAACTTACATATCCAACATCACGTCTAGTATGAGTGGAATGGGGGCCAAGACATCTCCTAGGCTCACACTCAAAAGATAAAAGAAGGTCTAAAAGATATAGGCCTTAACAAAGCATGAAACTAAAGTGGATGTTGCCCCCGAGTGGAGGACTCACCAATAGCAATCTTTGAATGATCCGGCTAGCCAGGTGGAGGAGAATGAATAGGAGCTTTGGTCCCTACATAGTTAGATTATGTAGGAAAAAAGTATGCATTAGTACTTGTAATGTATAAGTATGCAGGGTGCAATACAACAAGGAACATAAGCCATAATAATCAAGATGCATAATCATAATTAATAAACATAAGCTTAGTATGACACTACAATCAATGCTTAAACCAAATCATGCATGAAGATAGTCGAACTTGCATAATATATCATATATATGTGGGAGGAGACCCAAATTGACATATTAGACCAAGCGAGATACTACTTGGAATCCTGATGTTCACTCCAAACCGAATAAAGGAGTGGTCTACTTGACAAGGTAAACCAAGCATAATCCCACATAGTAGGTCATAACCTAGTTGGATCCACTAGTAAAAGTCCATATAGGGAAATAAATAAATCTATGGGGGCACATGGTTAAGAGACCAATAATTTAATAAATCTTAGGCCTTAATTAGTGCTAAGTCTAGTCCCACAAAATACTTTGAAATAATCATAAATTTAACCATACCTTGCATAACTTATAGAACGTGATAACATGGCATGAGTAGCTCATTGAATACATAACCCATAAACGTGGCACATACTTCGTACTAGAGGGTAAAAACATAGCATAGGACATAACCCCCTTCTCATAGGCATTGCATTACGCATGAGCGCAGAGATTGTAATAGGTATAACCCTCACACATGGCGTATACCTTGTAATAGAGGGTAAAAACATAGCATAGGACATAACCCCCTTCTCATAGGCATTGCATTACGCATGAGCGCAGAGATTGTAATAGGTATAACCCTCACACATGGCGTATACCTTGTAATAGAGGGTAAAAACATAGCATAGAACATAACCCTTTCTAGTAGGCATCGCAATATACATGAGGGTGGAGATTGTATTAGGCATAACCCTTACACCTGGTGTATACCTTGTACCAGAGGGTAAAAACATAGCATAGAACATAACCCCTTCTAGTAGGCATTGCAATATGCATGAGGGTGGAGATTGTAATATACATGACCCCTTCTATTGAGCATTAGATAGGACATGAGGGTAACATAGTTATTATGCATGACCCCTTCAGGTTGACATGATTCCACGTCAATCAAGATTCGCCATCAAAAGAGGGTAAAAGTATAAAATGAGGGCTCAATATTTTATTTACAAATCATAGGAACTTATCACGAGTTTAATCCATACTTGGGAGCCTAAAATTTTTCATAACATGCTTGTCTTGTAATTCATGAAAAAAAAAAATCTTTCATCAAAGTAAGAATCCTTGCCAAGTAAATTTAGTTAAACATGGTGGGTATATGCACATGCACGTAAAATCATGTAATTCAAGAATATGAACAAAGAGAAGTAAACTCAACTCATTTAAAGTTATTCCAATCAACCCACCATTATTGTAGTAAAACCATTATTTTGAATATCATGAAAATCAACTAATACCCATAAGTTCCTTTATAGCTTTTCAGGGCATCATAGATAACATAACTTTAATATCATAAAAAATTATCACAAAGTGAAACCCAACAATATTTTGTCATAAATCATCATTTGCTTGAAGAGTACAAATAGAAATCATATGCACAATGCATAATAATATCATCATGAGCAAAAGTTCATAAATACCCATAAAATAATCCATAAATCCATGTAGTTTGAGATGAAAATTGGTTGAACATGTTGGGAGGAAAGTTTCCACAATCAAACCCACATACCTTGGTGATAGAGGATAAAAAAAAACCCTGGAAAATGATGAGAAATTTAGAACCCTAACTTGCACCTTCTTGCTTAAAGCCTTGAGGGAAGTTGAGAGTGTTTGAAAGGGAATAAGATGAATTAGGGTTGTGTATACTGATAAGGGACATAGATGGGGTCAAGATGACATAGTTTGGACTTAAAAAAAGGAGAAACGGTCAAATTTACCCCAATTAAAATTCTTGCTGAACGGGTTTATGAGACCCCATCTACGAGCCGTAGAGCATTATACGAGCTGTAGATGGGTTTCATCTGATTGATTCTCAGAGACCCCTTCTTCTCTGATCCTCCCTCTACAACAAGATCTATGACTCGTAGATAGTTTTATGGGCCGTAAATGAGGTTTCGTCAGTTAGCCCTTTTTCCAAACTTCAGAGACTTCCTTTCTCTAATTCATATTCTACGAGACCCACTTTATAGGTCATGCTCTATCTTATGATCCATAAAACCCCTTCATACACATCAACAGTTTAAATTTTCCAAGCTTATTTCTTGCATCCTTCCTAACCCCATGAGTGGGATCTTACATTATCTCCCCCTTGGAAACATTCATCCCCGAGTGTACTAAGGCAAGCTCTAGGAAATAGATTCATGCACTATATGCCAATGCACCATATACAAAATGCAACACATGTATCATTTAAAATCTTTATATCATGTTTAAAATAACATTTATAATGCAACCTCAAATTCACATAAACATGCATAAATGTCATAAAAATTGCATGCAAGGAGAGCAGATTCTAAGATGGGAAAATCGTATCACATCAGGTTTGATCAGAATGGAAAAGATGGGGATATCACTTTTTCATATCAGCTTTGGCTTCCCATGTTGCACTTTCAACTTATTGGTTCCTCCAAAGGACTTTGACGGATGCCACATCTTTATTTGTCAACCTCTTCACTTGTATATCAAGTATTTCCACCGGAACTTTCTCATAAGTCAAGTTATCTTCCATAACACCCTTAACATCCAAGGGTACTATAGAACTTGGTTGACCTACACAGTTCCTCAATACAGACGCATGGAAGACCAAATGGACCATACTCATCTCCATGGGCAACTAAAATTCATATGCAACCTTACCAATTCTCTTCATGATTCTATAAGGCCCCACAAATCTTGGGCTCAACTTCCCCTTCTTGCCAAATTGGACCACACCCTTCATAGGTAAGACCTTCAAATACACCTAATCACCAATATCAAACTCAAGATCTCTCCTTCTTCTATCGGAGTAGGACTTTTGCCTACTTTGAGCTGTCTTCAATCTCTCCATTATCAACCTCACTTTCTCCAAAGCATCCATGACTAAGTCCAGTCCTAACAAAACATTATCTCCTACATCAGACCACCCAACTGGGGACCTATATCATCTACCGTATAGGGCTTCAAAGGGAGTGATTTTAATGCTAGATTGATAGCTATTGTTATAAGTAAATTCAATAAGTGGAAGGTTTTCATCCCAACTACCTTTCAACTCCAAAATACAAGCCCTAGGCATATCCTCAAGAGTTTGAATTGTCTTTTTGGCTTGGTCATCCATTTGAGGATGAAATACCGTGCTAAGTTAGCTTTGGTACCAAGGCCCTTTTGGAAGGATCTCTAAAAGTGAGAAGTGAATTGAGCATCACAATCCGAAATAAAAGACAACGGTACCCCATGTAACTTGACCAACTCATTAATATATATCTTCGTATAATCTTCGGCACCATAAGTCATTTTAACTGGTAGGAAATGAGCCGATTTGTCATTCTATCAACAACAACCCAAATAGAATCAAAATGCTTCCTAGTCTTTGGCAACCACAATATCCATATTGATCTCTTCCCATATCTCAGTAGAAATTTCTATGTCTTGAGCTAGGCCACTCGGCCTTTCATGTTCGGCTTTGACTTGTTGGAAGTTATGACAATCGGCTACAAACTTAGCAATATCTTTTTTCATACCACCCCACGAATAAACCTCCCTCAAGTCTCTATGGATCTTTATTGAACCAGGATGAATAGAGTAGGATGAATTATGGGCCTTTTGTAATATTATGTCTCTTATCTCCTCAACATTAGGCACAATAAACCTACCTTGGTATCTAAGAACGCCATCTCCCCCTTAGGAGAAAACCTCCACCTTACTATCCTTCACCAAAGATTTTAATTCTAGCAAGGCGGGGTCAAGGTCTTGTTTGGACTTGACCTCTTCAACCAAAGAAGATTGGGAACCATCACATACCACTACACCTCTATTTTAAACTTCATTTATGTCACGGCTCAAGCCTAGGGCTTCAACGTGACATGGCAAATAGGAACCCAAACAAGCCTCTAAGCATATCAATCACCCATTCTTGGTCGTAGAAGCAAAATAAATAATAAATAGTGATATAATAAAGAAGGAAATGGGACTAAGGTTAATTTTGGAATTCATAAAAGTATAAAAGAGTCAAGCTCATAGCATAAGTACATCACAATATCTAACAACACCTCTAACTTGGAATGGATCGAGGCCCAAGACACTTTCTGGGTTCACCCTCATAGTAACAAGTGTTCAACAAAATAAAGTCTTAATAAAGCAAGGCTAATGTAGATAGTATCCTCGGACTTGAGGACTCACCAAACCTTATCTCTAAAGTATCAACTAGCCACGTGGAGGATGATCGAAAGGAGCTCCGAT
>DF359140.1:80743-98522 GCA_000787875.1 Solanum virginianum
CCAAACCTTCATAGTGTGGCTTAACAACTTGATACCCCTGTAATTGTTATAGTTTTGAATATCTCCCTTATTCTTGTACAATGGAACCATTGTAATCCTCCTCCATTCATCAAACATCTTGGCAGTCTTCATAATAGTATTAAATAGTCTAGTCAACCACTCTATGCCATCCTTGACCATGTTCTTCCAAAAGTCTACCGGAATCTCATCGGGGCCAATTGCCCTCCCCATCTTTATCCTACTAATAGCCCGTCTTACCTCCTCAACTCTGAACCGCCTACATAACCAAAATCACCATGGTTTTTGGAGTGTGCCAACTCACCCAGCTCAATATCTTTATCTCCTTTTTCATTTAAGAGTTTATAAAAGTAAGCTCGCCATCTTAATTTAATGGAAGTGTCATCCACCAACACCTCGCCCTCCTCATCCTTGATGCACTTCACTTGGTCCAAGTCACAAGCTTTCCTTTCTCTTACTTTAGCGAGCCTATATAATCTCTTGTCCGTACCTTTATCACTTAGCTCCTTATAAAGGCGCTCAAACGCTGCTGACTTAGCAGTCGGTACCGCTATCTTTGCTTCTGACTTGGCTGTCTTATAGGTTACCTTAAGCGTTTGCTTTTCCTCTTCATACCTACACTCTAACCATTCTGTGTAAGTGACCTTCTTATCTTTCACTTTGCCCTAGACTTCATCATTCCATTACCAATCGCCCTGACGTCCACCAAAGGCCCCTCTCGAAACCCCTAGTACCTNTCTTACCTCCTCAACTCTGAACCGCCTGCAATAACCAGAATCACGATGGTTTTCGAAGTGCGCCAACTTCCCCAGCTCAATATCTCTATCTTCTTTTTTATTTAAGAGTTTATAAAAGTATGTTTGCCACCTTAATTTAATGGAAGTGCCATCCACCAAAACTATGCCCTCCTTATCCTTGATGCACTTCACTTGGTCCAAGTCGTGAGCTTTTCTTTCTCTTACTTTAGCGAGCCTATACAATCTCTTGTCTCCACCTTTATCACTTAGCTCCTCATAAAGGCGCTCAAACGCTGCTGACTTAGCACTCACCACCACCATCTTTCCTTCTGACTTGGCCGTCTTATAGATTACCTTAAGCTTTTGATTTTCCTCTTCATCCCTACACTCTAACCATTCTGTGTAAGCGACCTTCTTATCTTTCACTTTGCCCTGGACTTCATCATTCCACCACCAATCGCCCTAACGTCCACCAAAGGCCCCTCTTGAAACCCCTAGTACCTCGGTAGCTACCTTTCTTATGTAACCAGCAATCGTGTCCCACATACTATTCACATCACCTTCACTACTCCACACCTCTAATTTTCTCAACTTTTCTTCCATCGTGCGAGAAAGGGCAGGAGTAAGGCCTCCCCATCTAATCTTAGGTTTGGCATACAGAACTTTCTTCTTCTTTTCTCTCTTGATCTCTACATCTATCACTAAAAGCCTATGTTGAGTGAAAATATTTTCACTCGGAATAACCTTGTAATTCTTACATAGACTTCTATCACCCTTTCGGAGAAGTAGGTAATCTATCTGAGTCTTAGCTATCGTACTATGGAAGGTAATCAAGTGGTTTTCCCTCTTTGGGAAGCACGAGTTAGCAATAACTAACTCAAAGGCTTTGGCAAAATCCAAAAGCGACGTCCCACTTTCATTCCTCTCCCCAAAACCAAAGCCTCCATGAACGTCCTCAAACCCGCTAGTATTTACCCCGATATGCCCATTAAAGTCACCCCCAATGAAGATTGTTTCTGTCTCTGGTATGCCTCACACAACCTCTCAAAGACTCCATGAACGTCTTTAAACCCGCTAGTAGTTACCCCGATATGCCTATTAAAGTCACCCCCAATGAAGATTTTTTCTGTCTCCGATATGCCTCGCACAACCTTATTCAAATCCTCCTAAAAGAGCCTTTTGACTTTCCCATCTAGGCCTAATTGGGGCGCATAAGTGCTAACTATGTTCACTACATGTCTATTAACCACGAGTTTGATAAACATCATCCTATCATTGACCCTCCTAACCTCAACCACATAATCTCTAGTATTCTCGTCTACTAGGATACCTACACCATTTCTAACCCTAGAACCACCCGAGTACCACAGCTTAAACCCATCCACATCCCGTGCTTTTGTACCTACCCATCTAGTCTCCTAGACACACGCTATGTTAATATATCTCCTTACCCTAGAACCACCCGAGTACCACAACTTAAACCTATCTACATCCCGTGCTTTGGTGCCTACCCATCTGGTCTCCTGGACACACGCTATACTCCTGGTGTGACCACACATCCATCTCAACATCCTCATCTTGTACCTACCCATCTAGTCTCCTAGACACACGCTATGTTAATATATCTCCTTTTAAAATATTTTACTAATTCTATGGACTTCCCTGTCAGTGACCTTACATTCCATGATGCTATCCTTAACTTAAATAAGCCCGTGACCCGCTTGCCACCCCTACCCCTAACCTCTGATCCCGACCGACAACATGACCCTAGTCCACCATTATCACCTAGCGCCACAAAACTACAAAATTGATAAACCCTACAAACAAGTATTAACTCTCTAAGCTAAAAAAAGCCACAATCTAGCGAATATACAAGTAATACAACAAGTTAAACAACAAGAAAAACTACCAATCAATAGGTATACAACAGTCAATATGTCAGTCGAGACAATAATGAATAGAAAAGAAATTGGGGGAAATCTGTAACAACAAAAATCACATATAAATAATGTATATATAAGGTAAGTATGTAGTAGTAATCAAGAACGAACTCACAAATATGTAACAGGAACAAATATAAAGAAACAGGCTAGAAGTATTGCCAAAAAAAGGAGAAGATAGAAAATCTGACCGGAAATAGGAGGTTGAACAAGAAAGAAAAGGGAAAAATGGAGGATATCACCAGACTATTCTGGCCGAAAAATAAATTTAAAACCTTATATGTCATTGCCTGAGCAAGAAGTTATCGGGATCTTGAAATCTGGAACGCAGACCTGGGTTGCCAGAATCACTGTCTAGCGTCGCCAAAGCAAGAAGTGCTGAGCTGCTGGCAAAAATGAGGGTTTCAGAGTTGAAAGACCATCGGCTTTTACGTAACATCACTTAATGAATATCGATTAATATTAAGAGTCTCTCCATAGCACATAAAATAAACCATAGTCTACCCCAACTGAAGAACCAAAACCAACTTAGCTAATCCATCCATGCTTTTCCTTTCTTCAATGCCTCAAAATGTTTCCAATCTATGAAATATGTAATCTCCATAAGAATGCGAACCCAATGATATCCATATTGCTATATTTATTTTTTTACTTAAAAATTAGGTCAAAACGTCTCCCCAAGCACCCAAATTCGAATCTAATTTTTTTTCTTTAGATTATGTCTACCATAATAAACTAAACTTATACATCGAATTCGCTCAAACGCTGCTGACTTAGCAGTCGGTACCGCTATCTTTGCTTCTGACTTGGCTGTCTTATAGGTTACCTTAAGCGTTTGCTTTTCCTCTTCATACCTACACTCTAACCATTCTGTGTTTTTATTAATTTAACCTAAATTGTACATGTTTCTACCCTGAAAATTTATTCATAGTCTCATAAAAACTTAATAGAAAGGACAAGAATAAATATCTTGATAGTTTGGGAGAAAATCACAATTTTTCTCATTCCTTTTTCCTTTCTCTTTCTTCTTCGCATCTTTTTCTTTTGCTGCGTTTTCTTTCTCACTTTTTCTGTGCCTCTCTTCTTTGTTCTTTTCTTTATGGGTTTTAGCTTCTTTTATTTGTTTTCATACGCAACCCTTTATAATTATTATTTTTTAATTCTTTTCTAATCCTTTTTTTTTTCTTCTTTCTTTCTTTTTTAAAACTTATTTATTTATTTTTAATTCTTTCTTCTTTATTTATTTATTTTTCTATACTAGAAGGGATAAATCTTATTAACTTATTTTTAATAATTATGGGATAAATAGTATAGAATATTAATTAAATTATTATTTAATCCACCAACTAAATTAATTCTCTAAAATTATTCCTTAACTAAATAATGAAAATTATTGAATAGCCCAAGCTACCCGTTAAAAATTTATGAAATAATTTTTTAATGAAATAAAAAGCTTTATTTTCAAAATAACTTAACGGGTCATTATGCTCAAACCTTCAGGTGTAGTTTTATTCTTTTGACACTGCAAAATTTCTTATTTCTCTCTTTTTTGCATTTTTGTCTCTCATCATACACTCGTTTCATGTTTTCCTTTTATTTTTTGCACTACTTTGTCTCCTTATCATGTTGTTTTTGGTGTTTCTTTACAGTAGCCACACTCAACTTAAGTTTTTTGCCTGAGTTGAAGAGCACAATGTCCTTTAGATAAATCAGGCCACTTATGGTAGCCACCCTCAACTTAGGCTTTTTTCCTAAGTCAAGGTACACAATATCCAAAGATGGACCAAGGCCAATGTCAAGATTAACATAGACAGTGGGGAAGGTGATATGCGTAATTATATAGAAAGGGTGTGTAAGGTGACGTGCTATCAAATTACAACACATTTGATGCCTAAAACGAGGAATTTTGCAAGTTCTTAATATGAGTTTTTATGTTTTTTATGTGTTTTTATGTTGTTATTGTAGAAAAGATAGGTTGGCATGATTTTGGGAGAAAATTGCAGATTTTGCTGAAGTGCAGGACACACGAGCCATCCGACGAGTTGTAAACTAAGCTACGAGTCATAAGGTGCTCTCGTAGCAAGAAACAGTGAGCAAAATCAGGAATCTGCTAAGTGGGGGTCAGCCTTACGAGGCTACTCTATGAGTCATACATCTCACTACGACTCGTATAGGTGAGATCGTAGTAAGAAGCAGTGAGGTAAAAATTTAAACTAAGAACCAAAGACCTATACTACGAGAGAAGCATACGAGTCATAGCCCTAGCAACGATTCGTAAAAATGGGTAATAATAGTCAAGTCCAAAATGCCAAGTACTAACTACGAGACCCCAACTATGACTCGTAGGTCACCCTACGAGTTGTACCTAAGTGGCTATCTGCTGCCAGCTGTCTTTTCTATTTAATTTTTAGGGTATTTTTGTAACTAGTATAAATAGATAATGTTAGGTTTTCTTTATGGGGGAGTCGACATTCAGAGATACTTGTAAATATTCTAGAAGCATTTTTAGGGGTTAGAGTAGGTTTTTATCTTTCATTTTGAAGACCCACTTTTGGGGGATTGCAAAACTCACATTGTACTCATCTTCCATTAATCTAAGCTTATGGTTTACAACATGTGGTGTTCTTGTTCTTCATTGTTTTTGGTTAAACTCTTAACTATGTCTTCTATTTGCACTGTTGTTGATTTTGCCTTAGGCATGAGTAGCTAAGCACCCCACAACTTGGGATTTCTGGAACCGTGAGTAGTTGACTTGAAATAATCTAGACTTTGTGCTTTCTTTGATTGGGGTTTTGCATGTATTGTTTATTTTCCTTCATTTTGATTATTGTTTGGTGGTGGCCAACACCAAACCCCACCTACTATCATGATCCTGACCAAGGTAGTGATGAATAGGAAAAGGGAAGTAAATGATAGGATTTGATTGATATGTTCTCGTCTACTCAACCAAACCTGACCAAGGGGAAGTTGACTGGGACAATGGGTAAGGATTAGCTGGCACACCATAGTTACCAACCAAGCACCATGGTGAAATTCAATCTTCATCTTTACAAGAAGGCTGGAAGAACCTAAGTTACCATCCTACATGTGAATTCTCAATTAGAGTTGTATTGTCTAGGGTAATTGAGTCAACGAATTATGGGGAACACAATCCCTAAGTTGTCCCTAAATTTGTGCTTCTTCTTGCATAGTTAGTTTAGTTTTTATTTTTATTCTTGAATTACAAAGAAACCCCTACCCCCATTTAGAGATTTTAGTAATTGATGCTTGAAATGATTGGTAGTGGATCTCTAAAATCAAGCTCCGTATTCCTTGTGGATTTGACCCTAACCTCTGGTTAGGTTAATTGCTGATAGCAATTGCTTTCTTATTGGAGAATGAACATCATCATAAGGCTCAAATATGTAGAACAAGGGATTAAGTAATGCATTTGGTTGGTTATTTAGGCTAAGTGGACTAATTTGAAACACAACCTATGATTATTTCCTAACCAACTAAAAATAGTCTCAGCGTGGATTAACGGGTCATGTTATGAATTGAAACTCAGTATACGGGTAATACAGTTATCTCATACTCACATGATACTAACTATCGCTATCAATCTAGCATTTGGTTCATGCTTTTTAATTCAATTTAGCCTTATCCTCTCAATATTAGTAATGTCATACAAAGATCCAACATCATTACTATCTATACTATGATATAGCACATCAAAATGAAATGGAGGGGTATTATTTTTCAATGCAGACCAGTTCATGCCATAGATTTTAGAATAATATGCTACTATTTCTACTTAAACATCCTAAATATGCTAGTTCAATAGAAAATAACAGTCCTTAGGGAAAGAACACCGAGCAAGAAAACCCTATCAACTCAAAATATGATTAGATATAGGCCTTGGTTACTCAGATATCACTGAGGACTATAACTACCCTCACCCCCATCGAAAAAAATAGTGCATTGTCCTCAATGCACTGAATCTAATATAAAAGTAAAGATAGGGATATGAAATTAAACATGTTGGTGCCTAAACATAGGCGTTTGTCTGTTTCTAACCACCCTATGTTTCCTAGGTGATTTCCTCCATTATAGCAGTTGAAGAAGAGGGTCCAACACTTTCTCTCTCTGCCGCACTAGTCGTATCTGCAGGTTAATCAAATATGCATATCTAATGACTACTAACTACTTGTACACCCTCTTATAGGTGTGTCTCAATGTAGTCTTTGATGCCTTACCGCTAGATCATGGACTCCTCCTAGAGACCAAAATAGGAGGGTCATCTATAAAAAAAAGTCCAACATTGAGGGTGCAAATATCAATATGGTGACCGTCGTCGATACTGGTGCTGGGAAAGCTGCCATCTCCTGTCATAGCTATTTGATCTCCTCCCAAAAAGATGATAAATCTGAGTACTCCAGGAGCACTTCTCTATGCGCCTTGATTTTCGGCATATTTATACTTCAAATTAGCCAAAATTACCTATGATCAGAGCCCAATTAGAGGATAAATATATAGAGTTTAGCAGTTTTTATTGTAATTCATTTACAAATATTTGGCCAAGAGTGCTTTTTGGTTGTATTTTTGCAGGTTTTAAGTAGGTATGCATGCTGGAGTTAACATCCAGAGATTAAGGAATGATAGAATTGCATAACAAAGTAAAGAAATCAGCCATTCCAGGAAAAACATGGAAGTCCGTATCGCGAACTAAGGTAGGAGGCTGAAGAAGCTAGAAAGATAGAGAAAAAGATTTTAAGCACATAAAGTACATAAGTCCATGTTGCAGACTTGAAGCAGAAAAGAAGAAATTGGCCAAGTCAGTATAAAATGCACGTATACACTTTGGGAGTAAAGTCCGCATCCTCGACTTTGAAGACGCGAGGGCAAAATTGAGAAATAGGATCCTAAGGTTTAAATAGCATTTTAAAACATTATTTGAGTATCTGGTTTTAGAGGGAATGAAGATAGATGACAGATAACTCTGTTTCTAGGGTTAATTTGTTTTTTAGCTTTTCTTCTTTAATTTCCATTCTTGATGTTTATTAGGCATCTGCTTTGTTTTAGAACAATCATAAATGGCTAATCTTCCAATATTCTAGGATTGTAGCCATATACAATGTACTAGCTTTTGATGTTTATGACTTATGAATGGTTTTTTCTTGCCATTACTCTTGTATCTCTTTAGTTATTCTTCGCAATCTGGCCAACCATGGGGTAAATTTATTGTCCACTCTAGGTTCGAGAGATGTTGGAGTAGATAGACACAGGGGTATAGGGAGCTTGTTCATCTAGAAACTAGATGATTTGTATATGGGATACCTATGACACCTACCTATACACCTAGCTTAATTCATATACAGGAAGATAACTTTAAAAGATTTTCCTTGATCATGTATATCCCCGCTCAACGATGTAGTTAGATTGTCAATGAGAGTAGGCTAGTAGAGGCGTGCAACCCTGCTTAGGTAACTTAAACCCTATCAATCAATAATTAGGAGACCTAGACATAATCATAGGCATTAAGGATAGGATATGTGTCGAAATAGTTACAGTCCAGGAATCTCACTCATATTGATACTTCTCTAAAGATGTTTGTAAATAGTTTAGTTTAATTTATTATTTCAGCATTAACAATAATTCTTCATCATTTTTCTAAAGAGACACACCCAATATAAACTCCTTTGATTTATAAATGAAATCTAATTTAAGTCCTTTGGGTTCGACATCTGGCTTCTAAAAAGAGCCACTGTATTACTTGGTTTGACCATGTACACTTGTGTATGCTGCGGAAGCAACAAGAGGTTTTAAATTTAGAGATTAGTTATTTTTCAGAGGTGTTATGTTTATTCGTGTTGACTGCGCTTGATCTTAGTCATGCTTTGCTTGAAAGAATTTAGTGTGATCCACTGGTAGAACCATACTCTTATTTATTACAGAGTATAAGAAGGGCAGGAATCTTTTACCCCATCTCGCCAATAGATCTGGTTGAACAAGAAGACCAACAGGACAATAAAAAAGCAGTTGAACCAGTGACTAACTGTCACGATCCAGTCCTAGTCATGATGGCGCCTGGTAGATTCTATCTACAAGCAAGCCAATTACCCAACTGCCAAGCACCTGTCCTAGCTTTCTAGTCCAAACCATGACTAATATGACAATATAGATAGCCAAAACCTACCCAGAACCTGAAAGCTAACAATACGGAGCTATAATAGACACAATCGCATATCATATTATACATATATCAATAATAATAATAACATACAAAATCAGTGTACCTCTACCAAAAACATAACACCGCTATACAAGACCAATGCCTGGGCATAAATGATAGCCATGAACAGGAAGGAGACTGCGAAAAAACCAGACCTGTCGGTGCTCACCAATAATCTCTTAGGAGCTCCCAAAGTTCCCCAACTCAGCTATCACAACCCATACCTAGACCCATACTATGGGAAGATGCAAAAGCAGGGGTGAGTTGTCATGATCCAAGCCTAGGGCCTAGACATGACATGGTGAATGGGAACCCAAAGGGACCCCAAACAACCCACTTAGCATATCAATCACACATCCTTGGTCGTGGAAGCAAAATAAACAACAACAAGAGATATAATAAAAAGGGAAAAAGGAATAAGGGAAATCTTGATATTCATAAAAGCGTAAAAATGTCAAGCTCATAGCATAAGTACATTGTAATATCAAACTACGCCTCTAACTTGGAATAGACTGGGGGCCAAGAAACTTTCCAAGCTCACCCTCACAATTACAAGTGTTCAACATAATAAAGTCTCAAATTAGCAAGAGTAATGTAGATAGTGTCCTCGGACTTGAGGACTCACTAATGATTATCTTTGAAGTACCTAACTAGGAACGTAGAGGATGATCAAAGGGTTCTCCAGTCCCTATATGGTAATATCATGTAGGCATAGAGTATGTGTTAGTACATTTGAATGTACTAAGTATGCGGGGTCCAATGTAATAAAGAAATAAGCCTATATATTCAAAATGCATAATCATAAGCAATGGAAACACATAATCTAAATATAGCATGCATGATCAATACTTGCAATAAGACATGCTTGTAAATCATTCAACTTGCATGATATGCTATACATATGTGGGAAGAGACCTTAACTGACACGAGTAAGACCAAGAGAGCCACAACATGGAATCCTGATGATTACATCTTATCGGTAAAGAGGTGACCTACTTGCCAAGGCAAACTATACTTCACCTTACAAGAACATGACCCATTTCGTATGAAGTAACACCCTTCTTATTGGAACATGACCCATTTCAGAAAGGATTTTATGATAAAGTGCACTAGATGGATCCACTAGAATAGCAAGGGTAATAATTATAATCCTTTGTTGGCACATAGTTTGAAGAAAGGAGTATGGACCCTTGAAGATAGTGCATACCGACATCCAATCTATCGGTGCTAAGTCTAATCCCACGGAAAACTTGAAGTAATCATACTTTAATCATGTAAGAACATGAATTGAGTAGCTCATAAATATTCTTGACCTCTAGAAGTGAGCCTAACTTGAACATAAGATCAGATTATAATCATACATGAACCCTTGCTTTGAAATGAATAGCTCACAAGAGGTAAATATCTTAAACTAGGACATAACCTGATACTTATAATATCATAGATACTTTTCATGAATTCAATACATACTTGAAAGTCCTTAATCATCATATAGTCACTTGACTTGTAAATCATCAAATAGATCATCAATAACTTAAGAATTCTTAACTTGACATTTTATCAAACACTTGGTGGATTCCTGAAGTCACTTGACTTTTACATCATACAATAGATCATCAATAACTTGAGAATTCTTTACTGGACATTTTATCGAACACATTATGGGTTTATGATGCTTGTTCAAAATCATGTAATTCAAGAGTGAAATAAGATGAAAAAAAATTCGCATATGAAGTCATGACCCAAGCCTAGGGTTTAGACGTGAAATGTTGAATGGGAACCCCAAGGGACCCTAAAAAAGCCACTTATCATATCATTCACACATCTTCTATCGCTAAAGTAAAATAAACAACAACAAGAGATATAAGTAAGAGAAACTGGACTAAGGGATGACTTGATATTTATAAGCATAAAAGAGTCAAAGCTCAACGCATAAGTATATCGGCTGTTCCAACAACACCTCTATCATAGATTGAAGCAGGGGCCAAGACACTTTTCGAGCTCACCCTTATAGTATCAAGTATTCAACAAAAAGAGATATCAAAAGTAAGAGTAGCATAGCTACTGTCCCCGAACTTGAGGACTCACTAAAGCTTATCTTCTAAAGCACCGAACTAGCCATGTGGAGGATGATTGGGAGGTGCTCCAGTTCCTATATGGTAACATCATATAGGCATTACGGTAGTATGTTTGAATGTGCTAAGTATCTAAGATGCAATGCAATAAGACATAAGGAAACATAGTCAAAATGCATAGTCATGAGCAATGGATAAGTATAATATCAATATGGCGTGCATGCTTAATAGTATAAGCCAACATAATCAAAATGTATAGTCATAAGCAACAAATAGGTATAATATTAATATGGCATGCATGGTCAATCTTTGTGGTAAAACATGCTTGTAAATCATATAACTTGCAAAAATAGATTACATATGTGAGAAGAGACCATAATCATAGACCAAGCAACTACTACTTGGAATCCATGGCCTGTCATCCCCTCGATGAGGTGGTTGAGGTATCTATCCCTCAACATGGTAGTACGGGCATGGGTACCCCCCGACGAGGTAGTCAAGGTATCTACCCCTAAACTTGGTAGTGCGGGCATGGCACCCCCAACAAGGTGGTCAACGAATCTACCACTCAACATGGTAGTAAGGGCATGGCACCCCCCGATAAGGTATGGTCAACTTGCAATACTATAGATACTTTTCATGAGTTCATTACATACATACAATCCCTTAACCGTCATACAGTCACTTGACTTCTAAACCATTTGATAGACCATCAATAACTTGAGAATCCTTGTTAAGACATTTTATCAAACACTTGGTAGGTGTGTAATGCTAGTTTAAAATTCTGCAATTCAAGAGTGAAATAATATGAGAAAAATCAATGGAAATCAACCCACTCTTATATAGTAAAATCCTCATGTAAGATACCTTAAATCCATCCTACATACCTCATACTTGGGTTATCTTGATGTAGAGTCGAAGGAGACTTGAATCTTGAAGGGAGTTCTTCAGATCCAGAATTATGCTTGAGACACTTGAATTTGGATGAAATATTTGGTTAAGTGTTAGAGAGGGTTTTGAGAGTGTCTTGAGTGATATAAAGTTAAAAAAATGGATATGTATAGGTGTTTTTACGCATAGGTGGGCATGGGCCAAGACCCCAATGCCTTAGGCCAAAATAGGAAAATTAAGGAAGTGCAAACACACCTCCACGATAGGTCTGCGTCACGGAGGTATCGCAGATAGCCATAGGAATTTAAAATTTGGCAAAAATCATTTTTTGCTACGAGCCCTCTAAAATTGGGATATACCCATCTTGCACTCAATTTTATCTCCTAATCAAGAATATGAAGTCAAATTTTTGATATCACACATAGATTTTGAGATATATGGAAATTACGATTATGGACATTTTCGAAACACATTTTTGGGGCATTTTTTGGGTGTTTCAATATCTCCCCCTTGGGAACATGCATCCTCGAATGTCAAAGAAATATACATAAGAGAAGTAATCATGATGATTTCAGCCCAACATTAATGCAACAAATACATTTAAACATCATTTCAAAAATCTTGACATGAATGTCAAAAATCACCATAAACTTGTCAACATGGACATGAATGCATGAAAAATTATATACGGGCAGAAACTTAAGACTTGAATTCATATAGGGGACTTGAATTAGTACCTTGGGCTTGAGTAGCGTGAAAGAAATGTGGATATTGCTTTCTCCTGTCCGCCACGGGTTCCCATGTGGCACTTTTAACTTGTTGGTTCCTCCAAAGGACCTTGACGGAAGCTACATCCTTGTTTCTCAACCTCTTCACATGCCTATACAAAATCTCCACCAGGACCTCCTCATAAATCAAATTATCTTTTACAACACCAGAACATCCAAAGACACAATAGCATTAGGGTCACCCACATGCTTTCTCAACATGGACACATGGAAGACCAGATGAACCATGTCCATCTCCCAAGGCAACTCCAACTCATGTGTAACTTTACCAATCCTCCTCAAAACTCTATAACAACCCACAATAACCCAAATAGAATCAAAATGCTTTCTAGTCTTAGGCAACCCAACCACAAAATCCATTTTGATTTCCTCCCACTTCCAAGTAGGAATCTCTATATCTTGGGCTAGGGCACTCGACCTTTGATATTTGGCTTTTACTTGTTGGCAATTGTGACATCCGAATATGAACTTGGCAATGTATCTCTTCATACCACCCTACCAATACATAGGTTAAGTGTCGGGAAGAAGGTCTATACCAAAGTCTATTTCCCTTTCAGGAGGAACACCGAGAAGCTCAACGAGAAAGACATCAAGGAGTTCATTAACCATCGGAACTGACTCTATAGGAAGGACTTTAGACTCAACATCCCTAACCCTCACAAGATGATATAGACAACCCATAGAAATCAACTTTAGGATTTAAAACAAGAAATAAATCTACCCTTGACCACCATATCACAACTTTCCCACTTAAAGACGGGATTATTATGGAATTGGAATTTAACCCTACAGGTTCTATAATCAATAGAAGCATAATATGCACGCAACCAATCAAATCCCGAGAATGACATCAAAATCCAGCATATCTAATTCAACGAAATCACAAGGCAAGATTTTATGCAAAATGAATACGAGAAAATTTCTATAGACTCTTTTATCAACAATGGACTCACCAATGGGGGTAGAAACTTCATAAGGCTCACACAACAATTGGGAACTAATATGAAGCTTTTTGGCAACACAAAGAGTAATAAAAAAATTAGTGGCATCCACATCTATCAATGTATACACATCAAAATAAAAAACCTTTAACATACCAGTGACAACATCAGGTACCTCATCTAACCTTTTTCTCCCTTGAAGAGCATACAATCTATTTTTCCTTGGAGCACCCCTTTGTTTGCCTCCTATCCCTTTTTGACCCACATTTGCACCTTGGACTTGTGGATGACCATCTCTATCTTTGTTTCTAGCATGAGGATGATCAATCACCTTATGACCCACGTAACCACAACCATACCAAGAATTGGTGTCCTTCAAACATAGACCATTATGGTTCTTACCACACCTTTGGCACATAGGGTTATGCATCACACCACCACCACCTTGGAACCTTAGGTTGTCATTAGAAAACCTTCTATTAGGAGAGAAATCCATATCACCTATTAGCATGGTGGTACGACACTCCTCATTAACCAAGTCAGACACACCCGACATAAATTTTTTCATCCTTGACCTTGGCTTTGCAACCAATTCTAGGGCATACTTAGAGAGTTAGTTGAACTTGAGGGCATACTCCCTTACACTCATAGAACCTTGCTTAAGGTTCATAAATTCCATCACCTTTGCCTCTCTTAGCTCAATAAGAAAGAACCAACCACTTTGAACTCTTTCCAAATGATAATATTATATTTAGTGAACTATATTTGAGCCATCCCTTTGAGTTGGTAGGCCGTCAACTCTGCCTATTCCTCTGAATTAACACCCATAATGGATAACACCTTATTCACCTCATCAATGAATTCTTGGAGATCCTCAGCCACCTTGGAACCATAGAAATTGGTGGATTCATCCTAGTAAAATCCCTCTCTCTTAAAGCCAGAGTAGGAGAATGAGGAGCTTGGGACCCTTGATTGATTTGGTTGGTCATAACATGAGCTAACATGGTGATAGTATCTGGAAACTCATCAAGGGCCACTCCCCCATCTTGAGGAGCGGGAGGGGCCGGTTCCTCTTCAGGTGAACGGGCTCTCCTTAGTCTTCCTCTTGGAATAGGCATGATCTAGAATATCAAATAACATTTGTTAGAGGAAAATCCTTACCTTAATTTCTATAGCACGACATAGATCATGAAGAAGGGGAACATTTCCTAAAACATCTCGTAGCCTCTTACTCATAGTTGTGGTGCACTTCACAACTATGAACAAGACTCTAATTATCATGGTGTGTTGGATTCAGAGGACCATTAACAACCTAGTGCTCTTGTACCAAGTTTGTCATAACCTAAGCCTAGCGCCTAGATGTGACACGATGAATAGGAACCTAAAAGGACCCAAAACAAGCCTTTTAGCATATCATTCACACATCCTTGGTCACAGAAGCAAAATAAAAAAACAACAAGAGATATAAGTAAGGGAAGCGGTACTAAGGGAAGTCTTGATATTTATAAGCATAAAAGAGTCAAAGCTTAACACATAGGTACATCAATTGTTCCAACAATACCTTTATAATAGATTGGAGCGGAGGCCAAGACACTTTGCGGGCTCACCCTCATAGTATCAAGTATTCAACATAAAGAGCTATCAAAAGTAACAGTAGCATAGCTTGTGTCCTTGAACTTGGGGACTCACCAAAGCTTATCTTCCAAAGTATCGAACTAGCCATGTGGAGGATGATCGGGAGGTGCTCCGGTTCCTATATGGTAACATCATGTAGGCATAGAGTATGCATTAGTACATTTGAATGTACTAAGTATATAGGATGCATATAACAAGATATAAGCCAACATAATCAAAATGCATAGTCATAAGCAATGGATATGTATAATATTGATATGGCATGCATGATCAATGCTTGTGGTAAAACATGCTTGAAAATCATATAACTTGCAAAAGCAGATTACATGTGTGGGAAGAGAATATAATTATAGACCAGTAACTACTGCTTGGAATCCTTGGCATGTTACCCCCTTGGTGAGGTGGATGAGGTATCTACCCCTCAACATGGTAGTACGGGCATGGCACCCTCTAAGAAAGTGGTCAAGGTATCTACCCCTCAATATGGTAGTACGGGCATGGAACCCCTCAACAAGATGGTCAGGGTATCTACCCCTCAACATGGTAGTACGGGCATGGCACCCTCTAAGAAAGTGGTCAAGGTATCTACCCCTCAATATGGTAGTACGGGCATGGAACCCCTCAACAAGATGGTCAGGGTATCTACCCCTCAACATGGTAGTACGGGCATGGCACCCTCTAAGAAAGTGGTCAAGGTATCTACCCCTCAATATGGTAGTACGGGCATGGAACCCCTCAACAAGATGGTCAGGGTATCTACCCCTCAACATGGTAGTATAGGCATGGCACCTCCCAACAAGGTGGTCAAGGTATCTACCCCTGAACATGGTAGTACGGGCATGACACCCCCCGACAAGGTGTAGTCAACTTGCAACACTACAGATACTTTTAATGAGTTCAATACATATATACAATCTCTTAATCATATCACTTGACTTATAAACCATGTAATAGACCATCAATAACTTAAGAATCCTTATCAAGACATTTTATCAAGCACATGGTGAGGTTGTAATGCTAGTTAAAAATCATGCAATTCAGGAGTGAAATAATATGAGAAAACTTAACGTACATCAACCCACCCACATAGAGTAAAACCCTCATGTAAGATACCGTGAAATCCAACAAATCTCATAATAGATCATAGTTTCATAGCTCAAAACATGCGTAGTCTCAATAGACAAAACCACTTTATGGTATAAGCTTGAAATAGATAAATATGTATATTCAATAAACATTTCATAAGAGCCAATATAATTTATAATAAAATCCATAATAAGAGATACCAATAGATGATACGACTTGAAAACATTTGATTTTCACAAAAAGGGAGATTGGGCACCACGGGTGAAAGGACCCAATGGTTGAAACCTACATACCTCAAACTTGGGTTTTCTTGATGTAGACTTCAAAGAGACTTGCATCTTGAAGGGAGTTCTTGAGATCCGGAACTATGCTAGAGACACTTGAATTTGGATGAAATATTTGGTTAAGTATTAGAGAGGGTTTTGAGAGGGTCTTGAGTGATATAGAGTTGAAAAATTGCTAAACACTTGAATTTGGATGAAATATTTGGTTAAGTATTAGAGAGGGTTTTAAAGGTGTCTTGAGTGATATAGAGTTGAAAAAATAGCTAAATATAGTTATTTTTATGCGTAGGTAGGCATGGAAAAGGATGCCAATGCCTTAGGCCACAACAGGAAAATTATGGAAGTGCAAACACAGCTTCGCGACAAATCCACATCGCAGAGGCATCGCAGACAGCCACTAGAATGGAAAATTTGGTGAAAATTATTTTTCGCTACGGGTCCTCTAAAATTAGGGTTATACCTATTTACCATTCAATTTTTTCTCTAATAAAGAATATAAAGTCAGATTTTTGAATCACACATAAATTTGGAGATATATGGAAATTACGATTATGGGTATTTTCGAAGCATATTTTTGGGGCTTTTTGGGGCATTTCACACCTGGCCTTTGATGTTTGGCTTTTACTTGTTGGAAATTGTGACATCCGGATATGAACTTGGCAATATCTCTCTTCATACTACCCTACCTATCCACCTTCCTCAAGTCTTTATACATCTTTGTAGAATTGGGGTAAATGGAATAGGATGAATTATGGTCCTCCTTCAAGATCAACTCCCTTAAGTCATCGACATTAGGAACACACAACCTTCCTTGGTACCTAAGCGCACCATTTCCCCTTTGGGAGATAACCTCTACTTTAGATTTTTCACCAAGGCCTTCAACTCTAACAATGCGGGGTCAAGATCTTGTTTTGACTTGACCTCCTTAATCAAAGAAGATTTGAAACCATCAATAACCACTACACCACCATTTTCAACCTCATCCAACCTAATGCCCAATCTAGCCAACTGGTGAACTTTTCTAACCACCTCTTTGCCACCATCATCAACTTAAGCTAGACTACCCATGGACACTCTACTTAGAGCATCGGCCCCAACATTAGCTTTACTAGGGTGATAATACACACTCATATCATAATTTTTAAGGAGCTCTAACCACCTTCTTTGTCTCAA
>DF359140.1:98532-121137 GCA_000787875.1 Solanum virginianum
GGTGGGATAATGCTTCTCATGCACCTTAAGTTGTCTAGAGGCAAATGCTATCACCTTGCCATTTTGCATCAAAACACACCCCAAACCAACTCTTGAGGCATCATAATATACCAGAAACCCTTCCAACCCTTCTGGTACAACCAAGATAGGAGCGGAGATAAGCTTATCTTTCAAGGTTCGGAAACTCTTTTCACATTCATTGGTCCACACAAATTTTGGCTTCTTTTTGGTGAACTTAGTCATAGAAGAAGCAATAGAAGAAAAACCATTCACAAACCTCTGATAGTAACCCGCCAAACCCAAAAAACTCCTAATATTCGACATAGGCAAAGGTTTAGGCCAATTTCTGATCATCTCCATCTTCTTAAGATCCATCTTAATGCCATCACCTGACACTACATGCCCTAAAAAAGCAACCTCTTTTAACAAAAAATCACATTTTTCATACTTTGCAAACAACCTCTCTTCTCTGAAAATTTGCAACACCACCATCAAGTGATCCACATACTCCTCCTCACTTCAAGAATAAATCAATATATCATCAATAAAGACCACCACCAACATGTCAAGGTACGGTTTAAAGACCCTATTCATGAGATCCATAAATATAGCTAGTACATTAGTCAACCCAAAGGACATAACCACAAACTCAAAGTGCCCATGCCTAGTCCAAAAAGTTGTCTTGGGAATATCACACTCCCTCACCTTAACTTGGTGGTACCTGAACCGAAGATCAATCTTAGAAAAGTGACTAGCCCCTTGAAGTTGATCAAAAAGGTCATCAATCCTTGGTAGAGGGTACTTGTTCTTTGTGGTAACCCTATTAAGTTACTAGTAATCAATGCACATTCTTAGAGAATCATCCTTTTTATTCACAAATAACACCGGTGTACCCCATGGTGACTTACTAGGCCTTATGAAATTCTTTTCTAACAAATCCCTCAATCGATCCTTCAACTTCTTCAATTACACCGGGGCCATACAGTAAGGGGGAATGGAAATGGATTGAGTATTGAGAAAGAGGTCTATACCAAAGTCTATTTCGCTTTCGGGAGGAACACCAGGAAGCTCATCAAGAAAGACATCAAGAAACTCTTTAACCACTAAAATCAACTCAATATGAGGGACTTTGGACTCAACATCCCTAACCCTCACAAGATGATAAAGGTAACCCTTGGAAATCAACTTTTGGGCTTTAAGACGAGAAATGAATCTACCCTTGACGACCACATCACGACTTTCTCACTCATGGACGAGCTCATTATGGAATTGAAATTTAACCATATGGGTTGTATAATTAATAGAAGCATAATATGCATGCAACCAATTCATCCCAAGAATGACATCGAAATCGACTATATCTAATTTAACAAAATCACAAGGCAAGACTTTATGCAATATGAACATGGGATAATTTTTAATAGACTCTTCTAGCAACAGTGGACTCACCAACGGGGGTAGACACTTCATACAGTTCACACAATAATTTGGGACTCACATAACGCTTTTTGGCAACAAAAAAAGTAATAAAAGAAGGAGTGATACCTAGATCTATCAATGCATACACATCAAAATCAATTAACATACCTATGATGACATCGGGCACCTAATCCAACTCTTGCCTTCCTTGAAGTACATAGAATCTATTTTTCCTTTGAGCACCCCATTGCTGGCCTCACTTTGCCCTTTGACCCATATTAGAACCTTGGCCTTGTGGACGACCATCTTCCCCTTTGTTTTGAACATGAGGACAATAAATAACCTTGTGACACATTTCACCATAACCAAAGTAAGCATTAGAGTTCTTTAAACATGGGCCACCATAGTTTTTCCCATACTTTTGGCACTTAGGATTTGTCACCCAACCATTATTGCCTTGGAATCTTGGATTATCATTAGCAAATCTCTTATTAGGAGCATTGGAAGACCCTTGGCCTTGGAAATCATGGCCTTGAGGAAACCAGCCACCCTTGGTGCCTTGGAAACGACCTTCATAACGAGCCCTCTTAGATTCACCACTTCTTCTTTTTCTAAGCTTTTCCCCTCTAGTTGCTCGGCATATGTCATGAGACATGATAAATCAATATCACAAACTAACATAGTGGTATAACACTCCTCATTAACCAAGTTAGACACTCTCGACATAAATTTGTTTATTCTAGCTCTAGGGTCGACATGGTGATACGATACTCCTTATTAACCAAGTCGGACACTCCAGACATAAATTTATTCATCCTTGATTTAGGTTCAACAACCAACTGTGGAGCATACTTGGAGAGCTTGTTAAACGTGAGGTCATACTCCCTCACACTTATAGAAAATTGCTTAAGATTCATAAACTCCATCATCTTAGCCTCCCTTAGCTCGATAGGAAAGAACCAGTTGAGGACTATGGCTTTGAACTCCTCCCAAGGTATAGCATTATCATCTCCACTCTCTAATTTTCATTGGGTGAACCAAATTTGGGCCACACCTTTGAGTTGGTAGGCCGCTAATTCCACTTTCACTTTCGAATTGACCCCCATGATAGATAGCATTTATACACCTTATCAATGAACTCTTAGGGATCCTCTTGTGGCTTGGATCCATGGAACTCCGGTGGGTTCATTCTTGTGTAATCTCTCACCCTAGAGGCCGCAGTGGGAGCATGAGGGGCTTGGGCCCCTAGGTTCATT
Organism: Solanum virginianum; assembly: GCA_000787875.1. NCBI lineage: Eukaryota > Viridiplantae > Streptophyta > Magnoliopsida > Solanales > Solanaceae > Solanum > Solanum virginianum. The sequence continues at coordinate 101,208 of DF359140.1, forward strand.
TGGTTGTTCATAGAATGGGCTGACATTGTGATAGCATCTCGAAACTCTTCTTGGGCTATCCCTCCTTCTTGAGGAGCTTGAGAAGCGAGAGGGGCCGGTTGCTCCTCCAGGGAATGGGCTCTCCTTAGTCTTTCCCTTGGAATTGGCATGATCTTGAAAAGCCTTATAGTTACACCTAAAGACCTATATAGACCACGAAGAAGTGAAACATTTCCTAAAACACCTCATAGCCTCCCATTCATAGTTGTGGCATGCTTCACAACCATGAATAAGACTCTAATTGATGTGGTGTGTTGGATATCTGAGGACCATTAACAATCTAGTACTCTGATACCATGTTTGTCATGAGCCAAGCCTAGGGCCTAGACGTGACACGACGAATGGGAACCTAAAGGGACCCCAAACAAGCCTCTTAGCATATCAATCATATATCATTGGTCACGGAAACAAAATAAACAACAACAAGAGATATAATAAAAAGGGAAGCAGGACTAAGGGAAATCTTGATATAAATAAAAGCATAAAAGAGTCAAGTTCGTAGCATAAGCACATCATAATATCCAACAATACCTCTAACTTGGAATGGAGTGGGGGCCAAGACACTTTCCAGGCTCACCCTCATAATAACAAGTGTTCAACATAATGAAGTCTGAAAATAGCAAGAGTAATGTAGATAGTGTCCTCCGACTTGAGGACTCACCAATGCTTATCTCCAAAGTACCAAACTAGCTATGTGGCGGATGATCAAAGGGTACTCTGGCCCTTACATGGTAATATCATGTAGGCACAGAGTATGCGTTAGTATGTTTGAATGTACTAGGTATGCGGGGTGCAATGCAATAAACACAGAAGTCAATATATTCAAAATGCATAATCATAAGTAATGGAAATACATAATCTCAATATGGCATACATGATCAATACTTGTAATAAGACATGCTTGTAAATCATTCAACTTGTATAATATGCCATATATATGTAGGAAGAGACCTTAACAGACATGAGTAAGACCATGGGAGCTACAACATAGAATCTCGAAGATTACCTCTCATTGGTAAAGAGGTGATCTACTTGCCAAGGCAAACTATACTTCACCTTACACGAATATGATCCATTTCATATAAAGTAACCTTTTTTGTGGGAACATGACCTATTTCGGAAAGGATTTCATGATAAAGTGCTAAATATGGATCCACTAGCATAGCAAGGGTAATAATCATAATCCTATGTTTGCACATAATTTGAGGAAAAGAGTATTGACCCTTGAAGATAGTGCACCCCGACATCTAATCCATTGGTGCTAAGTCTAATCCCATGGAATACTTGAAGTAATCATACTTTAATCATAACATGACTAGCTTGTAATAACATAACTTGAGTAGCTTATAAACATGCTTAATCTCTAGTAGTGAGCCTAACCTGAGCATGAGAATAGATTATAATCACACATGAACCCTTGCTTTAACATGAATGGCTCATATGTGGTAAAAATCATGAAATAGGGCTTAACTTGATACTTGTAACATCATAGATACTTTTCATGAATTCAATACATACTTGAAAGCCCTTAATCATCATGAAGTAAGTTACTTGTAAATCATGTAATAGATCAACAATAACTTGAGAATTCTTGACTTGACATTTTATCAAACACATGGTGGGTTCATGATACTTATTCAAATTCATGCAATTCAAGAGTGAAATAAGATGAGTAAACTTAATGTAAATCAACTCATCAACATGTAGTAAAACCCTCATGTAGGGTACCTTGAAATCCATCACAAAAGCTCAAAATAGTTCATGGTTTTATAGCTCAAAACATGCATAGTATCAATGGACAAAATCAATTCATGGTACAAGCTTGAAATAGATTATCATGCATAATCAAACAGTACTTCAAAAACACCAACATAATTTATATGGATAATCCATGATAAAAGATACCCACAGGTAAAATGACTTGAAAACATATTTTTTTATGAATAAGGGAAGGTTGGACTCTATGGGTGAAATGACTCAATGGATGAAACCCACATACCTTAAACCTTGAATTCTTTTGAGGTGAACTTGAAGTGGTCTTAGAGCTTGAAGTGAATCCTTGAGTTCCAAAGTTGAGCTTGAGATCCTTAGAATTGAATGAGAGAATCGATAGTCTTAGAGGGGTTTGAGAGAGGGTTTTGTGAGATAAAGAGTTGAAAAATAGCTAAGTATAGGTGATTTCAAGCTTAAGTGGACATGGAGCTATGACTGCAATGCCCTTGGTCCACGTCCAGTCCATGCGCCACTGGCGCATCGCGGCCACGGCGCAGATGCTCTCAAGAAATCAGAAATTAGCAAAAATTATTTTTAGCTACAGGTTTTCTAAAATCTAGGTTATACCCATCTCCTACTCAATTTTGTCCCCTGATCAAGAATATGAAGTTGGATTTTCGATATCATGCATGGATTTTGAGATATACGAAAATTACAATTATGGGCATTTCAAAGCATATTTTGGGGTGTTTCATGAGTACCAGAAAAGGCTCCTAGTAGGCATCGTAGAGTGACCGAGTGAAATAGTGAACATAAATAATGCCCAAATATGTAGAAACTGCAGCAACGTAGTAAAATAAACCCAGATTAAGGCATAGGTATGTCGGTAAACCTTCAACTACAAGTGAACAAGTTGAAATGAATAACAATGATGAAATGAACTAACTCAAGTGATGAACATTGATACTGACTGATGAGGACTATGTAATCTAATACCACAACTTCCCCTGACTGAGGCATAGTGTTGTACGTGGGTACAAGGCCCTATTATCTATGCTTGTACGCTAACTGGGCCCCCATAAGCCTAGAAGGTACACTCGCGCATAATGCAGAAATGGCAGATCATGAAAAAATTCCATAAAACCATAACATAATTCATAGAACCATAACAAAGCCAAGCTTACCACGTCATCAGAATAAGGGTTAGTTTTGCATGGGTGTAAGCCCCTAATATCTAAGCCTGAACACTCCCGAGCCCCCATAAGCCTAGAGGGAACACCCACGCACAATCACAGTGTGAAAAGGTGAGTGGATTTATACGTAATCATTGGCCTTCGACCTCCAGCATCACAATAATAATTGGGTCCTCGACCCATCTAGAAATTATATCACATAAGGACTTGATCCCCTATGATCACCGGAGGACTCTGACTCCTAGGTCTTCCGACCTGACCTTTGATTGGGAAATTTGTCAAGGCTAAGTGGTTTGGCCATAAACATAATATTGGAATATATCCACCATGGGAGAAAGCATCCCCCTAGCATAAATAATATTTCATAGCTTCGAATATCCACCACAGGCCCCGCCCCTAAAATATAATTAGTAGGGTCCTAGACAAACCATCAAAAGATGCTCAATCCTAGAAATTGGAATCCGAAGACTAACACTCAGGCACGACCACCAAAATTTAAAACATAGAGTGCACAACTTATGAACTCAGATACTCAAGTGTGGTGGTTGATGCTCAAACAGTAATGGGGATCATCATCTTAGGACTCGAGGTATCAATTAATCACTTACTCAACCAGTGTATCCAGATCCAAAATTCCAAAGTCATGTTGTGCCTAGAGTCAACGTACGCAATGACATTCTCAAACTAGGTATCCCGCATAATTCATATTACCACCATCCCATGGATAATGACAACTCAGCCCTAATCTCATATGAGTAGAAACCAAACCTACCCACTTACAACAACACATAAGAGTATAGACCTCAATAATTTGGGTATAATCAGGTCTAATAGGAAACCATGCTATACTCTAGCCAACCAAAGATAATAGAAGAAAATACATGGTAACAATAGGGATATCATGATTGTCCACAATAGATAGGCCCAAAAAAAAGACATAGCATGCTAGTAATCAAATAACATTATGGTAAGAATAAACAAGTGGTCCCACAGTCATCAGATCATATCTATACTAGAATCAGGCCACAACATGGCATATAATTTATATACAGTCTCCTAGTCATCATATCTCAATAGCAATAGGCTATACACATTCATACAAGTATGAGTCAATTCAAAACATATGCTTGTCTCAAAATACTAGCCCATATTCGGCCACTCCTAGGCCTTTCTCTGTGTAAAGCAACTCAAAGGGCAGTGTTAGTATAACCTAAGCTAAGGCCTAAGAGGTTAGATAAATAGAAGGATGTCACCTACCGAAAATCATATCAAAGCCTAGTTGGTATCAAGGATTTCGCCCAAGGCAACCATGTGTCTGCCTACTGATAATATGCTCTTCTTTAAACATGATGCTATTTCCCAGGACTAATCCACATAGCTAGTGTTTCATCACAAATAACCTCAGGAAGAGTATAGGAAATAGCCTGTACCTAGCTACCAGAGTCATATTCCCGTCCCTAACCCGATAGTGGCTTTGCAGCAACACCTCAGAAACCATATAGATAACCACAACAACATTATCAATGCACATATCAACAAGATATAGATACTAGATTCAATGTACAAGGTAGCATGTTATCACAGGTCAACCTTAATAGCTACTATATTCTAGTAGTGTCAGACCACACACACATACAACCAAGAGTCAAGATTAGTGTATATACCTATCATATGTTCATAGCTACAGCAAAGCCATTTTAGGCCCTTTATAGTCATATAATGTAAGAACTCAGGTAATATAGCAGCTACCACAAACAAAGCCATCAATACAATTACTACCATTCTATAACATTATATATATATACACAACACATAGCTTACATCTATCCATATACAACATGTACTTCATAATGAAATCCATAAATAGTATATTTCTACATAGTTCAACTCAAATATGCAAATATTTCATTTCAGTTTAAGGTTTAAGGAAAGCCTAACCTCTCTAGTATTCGATGTCTCTTGCTCTGAGTCAATCTAGCCAAACTTTTAGTCTCTGAATCACTTCTTGATGCTGCTCCATTGTTAAAACATAAGTCACAACATCATTATGGCTAGTTTGGCTGTAAAATCTCAAGAAACGATTGAAATTACATCAATTACGACTAAAATGAGTAAAATTAGGGACCACATTGAAAATACCAAATCAATCCTCATAAATTTATCCCCATATCATATCGAATCTATATTCAAAATTCAACCCAAAATGGACCCCAAAAGATCAAGGCCCAAATACAAAGTTAAAAACTTTATCGAGAAAATATCCTTTTCAAAACTTTCTCAATCAAAATTCTCAAAAACTGGAGAAAATCAGTGAACACCCAACATACAACAATGTTCCTCTCAAAACGCAGAGCAATTTAGGCTCATATTTCACTTAATTTTGATTTGAGTGATTCAAAAGGCTACATGACACAGATTTTTGTGATGAACATCGTATATATATATATTTGTGCTGACACTCCACTGCCATGTTGCAAATGTCAGGTCACATCATGTGGAAATCTATAGGTTTGCCATGTTATCTCCTTGTTCAATTAAATCTTGAATCCATTTTCTCATCATTTTGGGGTCTTTCTGGCTTTAATTTTTACAAACAAACTATATTTCCCCATGGGTTTAAACGTTCTAAATCCAATAGTGTGGTTGAAATTTTCAATGGAGCTTCCTACATTAAAGTGGGGGTCCTACTTCTTTATATGCAACTTTTAAAGGAAATCCCCCACCTTGAGTCAAATCACATTCGGACATCCCTAGTATCAAAAGAAGGGATGTCCCAGACCAAAATTAATGTTTTACAGCTAACTCTGCTATCAAAATTCTCATCCAGGGCATAGTTCCCAAGGTTATTGACTATTAAATAGCTTAGGCAGCTAAATTTGCAATCCATTATATAATTATACCAGACATGCCCCTAGCCTAATTCGACCATTCCGGAGCAAATGTAAACGTTAGAATTCCATTCTGGGTCCATTTACTAGGACTTTACCCGAAAACACATTTTATGGGTATAACATTCCATTTAACTCAAAAATCCACATAACTCTCGAATAACCTAATCAATATTTACTCCTATAGTCTCAAGGTCACTATCCATATACTCAAATCAACATATAATAGAAAAACCATAAAAATAACTTGGAAGGTCATTACACTGACCAGATTCCTATACTAATGGTGGTAGCTAGGCCAGTTTGAGATATGGAAATCCCATGCATTACTAATGTGACAAGCTATTTTAGAAGCCAGATCTTGGTGGACGAAGGGAGCTCCAGCAGAATATGGTACAACTATTGCATTCCACCAGGCAATTCCCTGGGTTGCCACATGAGAACCCTTAAGTTCATTTCAAAAATTTATTGGAGACTGCTGACACTTTCATCCCAAATGGAAAAATATGGATTATGTAAGGATATCTCTGTTTTCCTTTTCATAGCTTGGGGTAACAAGGTAGTGTTTACAAATTGAGGCACCCAACTCAATCTCTTCTTAGAATGGGCGAGCTAGAAAGTTCCTGACTAGATTTGTTTTATCTGGAAATACAACCAAGTTGAGGAGTAAGATGTTGAATTTTTGAAGAGGCTAGGGAAGAACTTGTATCAAGCTTGGCCAAGTTGAGGAGTGAGATCTTAAATTTTTGACAGAGGCCAGGGAAGAACTTGTATCAATCTTGGGATAGGTTACAAACTCTTCTTATTAACTATCCTTATCATTGCCAAGCTAATAAGATGTTGGGCCATACCTTCATTAAAAATTGGAACCCAACACCAAGATTCTACTTGATTTGGCAGCAAGTGGACGAGCACTAAAGAAGACATATGATGAGTTGTATGCTCTATTGAACTATATTGCAAAAGGTAACCCTGAGTGAAATAGGGGATTTAGAGACAGGTAGTCTAGAAATAAGCAACTATGATAGAGGTGGACACAATGACTGCCCTGCAAGCACAAGTATCAGTAATGCAGAAAATGCTAACAACCCATTTCAATAGCCTAACTTTGGGCCAATAACAAGCTCCAATGAACGTGGTCCAATAGCAACAGAATACTTGGGGTAATATTTGCAAGGATGAAGATCATATTGTAGCATAATGTAGCGCTATTCAAGAGACTGTCAACTTCATTAGGAATGCAAATAAAGTAGCCAACAAGGGTGTGAGAACACTTATATCCCCAATTGGACAAATCATCCAAACTTCTCTTGGGTAGGTAATTAGCAAAACCAAGGACCACCTTAGCATAGAACTCAAGATGGTGGTTCATTCTATAATTAACATATGCAGCAGCCCATAAAGAAAGCTAATGCAGGTAACATGAGTGATAGTGAAGTGGTATTATCGATTCTAGCAAATCAGCAGAGGCAAGAGGATGAGATTCATTAGAACAAGCAAGGCCTCAAAAATCTAGGAAAGTAGTTAAGGCAATTTACAAGCATAGTAAATGATAGACCCCAAGGTAGATTGCCAGGTAATACAGACCTTAGCCCAAAACAAGTGAATGTTGTTAGCACAAGAAATAGGAAGCCTATGGTAGAGTTAATCCCAAAATTGAGTGGGACTAATGCAAGTACAGAAAATGATAATAACACTTACACTCCCAGTCTCCCCAATGTTTAAGTAGATTCTATGCCAAGGCCTCCTCTTCTTCTATTTCCTCAAAAGTTTAAAAAGAAAAAGGAGCAAAAGTGTTTTTAAAAGCTTATTGGGCTCCTAAAACAAGTACAAATTAACTTACCTCTTATTGATTTTTGTAGGGAATCCTGAAGTATGCCAAATACATAAAGACATTGTCACTAACAAGAATAGGTTGGGTGCATTTGAGACTATGGCACTCACTGAAGAGTGTAGCCCCAGAATCTGAATAAGACAAAGTATCTTACTAAATTGAAGGATCCCGGAGGTTTCACTATTCAATTGGCAATTGGGAGCTATTTGAATGCCAAAGGGTTGTGTGATCTGGGTGCTAGTATCAAGCTCATGCACAACTCAATATTCAAAAAGTTATGTCTTGGATATCTTAAGCCTACCGCAATCTTATTACAACTTACAGATCATTTGGTAGATAGAGTAGATGAAATCATAAAGGTTGTCTTAGTCCATATGGGATCCCTCATATTCCCTGTGGAAATTCATCTTGGATTTTGAACCTGACCCAGAAGTTTCTTTTATTGTCGAGTACCCATTCCTAGCAATAGGAGGGGTATTGATATATTTTCCAGTCGGACGATTAACCATGCACGGTCATTATAACGTGGAAGCCTTTGATGTTTACCAAGCCTTAAAATTGCTTGTGATATATAAGGATTTGAAAGCTATTATAGTGTTAGATACAACAGCTACAATCAGACTGATTGAAATTAAGATCCTCTAGCTAAGGTGTTGTTGAATTAAGGCTAGTGGATAACCTTGAAGTTAGAGAGAGTGAGAGTGTGTTGAATAATCACAATTTTAGCATGTTCAAAAAGGTGGTTGAACCTTTTATGCAAGACCTCTATCTAGGAAGCTCCACATCTAGAATTGAAGCCACTACCTTTACATCTTAGGTATGTTTTTCTTGGCAAAAATAATGCTTTACACGTAATTTTGTCTGCTTCATTGTTTGCAGCCCTGGTTGATACTATTGTAGCTGTATTTCAAAAAAGTAAGCAGGTTATGGGGTGTAAATGTCTGAACTTCATGGGATCAGCCTAGCCTTATACATGCACCAAATCTTCATGGAGGAGGGTCATAAGCCAATAGCCCAGCCACAAAGGAGACTTAACCCCATAATGAAAGAGGTGGTGAAAAAAGAGGTAATTAAGTGGTTGGATATTAGGATTGTCTTTCCCATCTCTTATAGAAAGTGGGTAAGCCTCGTCTAATATGCCCCCAAGAAAGAGGGGATAACTGTGGTCACCAATGAGAAGAATGAGTTCATCACAACAAGAACGATGATAGGGTGGAGAATATGCATGGACTACCGAAAGCTGAATGATTCAACATAGAAAAATGATTACCCAGTACTATTCACTGATCAAATTTTGGATAGGATCACAAAGCAAGAGTATTATTGTTTGCTAGATAGGTACTCTAGGTACAATTCGATAACCATTGCCCTAGAGGACTAGGAAAAGACCACATTCACCTCTCACTTTGGTGTATATTCTTTCAAGTGCATACCCTTGGTTTGTGAAATGCACCTGCTACATTGAAAAGGTACATAATGGCTATATTCCATGACAGGTAGAAGATTTTGTTGTAGTCTTCATGGATAACTTCTTAGCATTTGGGGAATCATTTGATGTATACTTGTAGAACTTGGACAAGGTGCTAGCTCATTGAGAGGAGACCAATCTTTTCCTTAATTGGGAAACATGTTATTTCCTAGTTAATAGAGGAATAGTCTTGGTCTATAAGGTGTCCAAGTGGGGTTTAGAGGTCGATCAAGCTAAAATAGAAGTGATTGAAAAGCTGTCTCCACCGTGTCTATCTAAGGAGTTCAAAGTTTTCTAAGGCATGTGGGGTTCTACCATAGATTCATTAAGGATTTCTTGACAATCTCAAAGCCATTATGTTCCCTTCTAGAAAAGGAGGTATAGTTTAACTTTGATGCAACATGTTTGCAGGCTTTTCAGACTTTGAAGATGCAGCTAGTTTAAGTGCCCATCTTAACAACTCCTAATTGAGGGCTCAACTTTGAGTTGATGTATGATGCATGACACTATTGTGGGTGTGGTAATGGGAAAGCATAAGGAAAAATTATTCTATTCTATATACAACACCAACAAGACCCTAGACCCAGCACAGTGCAACTATACTGTCATAGAGAAGGAGATGTTGGTGCTGATATATGTTTTTGACAAGTTCTAGTCTTACTTGGTGCGTACTAAGGTCATAGACCGATCATGCAGCTCTGTGGTACCTATTCGTGACAGAGTCGCAGCTAAGTCCCCAAAATCTCATAAAAGGGAAAATCACAAGTACAAGTGTGCAACTTATCTGCATCACTGACCTGTCACAGTCTTGGATAATTGTTTGGTTGTTACTTTTAACTAACCCAGCATGATTAATCCCAGATTAATCAGGTGGATCCAATTATTGTATGAGCTTGACATCAAGATAAAAGACTGGAAAGGATGTAAGATTCAAATTGCAAATCACTTGTCCAGGTGACATGCACATTGGGGAGCAAGGTCCGATCAAGGAAGAGTTCCTTGATGAGAAGCACTTAGAATAGGGGGTGGAGGAATTACCATGGTATGCATATATTGTTAACTATCTTATGTGTGGAGTATTCCCACTAGATGCGAACTATTAGTAGAAGAAGTGAGTGGCTCATGATGCTAAGGCCTGAGCCTACCGCAATCTTATTACAACTTACAGATCATTTGGTAGATAGAGTAGATGAAATCATAAAGGTTGTCTTAGTCCATATGGGATCCCTCATATTCCCTGTGGAGAGATGAGCCTTACCTCTTCAACCATGGCATAGACATAATGGTAAGAGGTGTGCTAGAAGTGGAAATGTGCCAGGTACTTGAACAATATCATGCGTCACCATATGGTGGGCATCATGGAGGAGAGAGGTTAGCTCACAAGGTTTTGCAATCTGAATTCTTTTGGGCAACTCTATTCAAAGATGTTGTTGGGTATGTGAGAAAGTGTGATGCATGCCCGAGGATATGTACCATATCCAAGAGGCAAAAGATGCCTCTCAACAACATATTGGAGGTGAATATCTTTGATGTCTGGGGGATGGATTTCATGGGTCCATTCCATCCTCATTTGACAATCATTACATACTTGTAGCAATTGAGTATGTGTCCAAGTGGGTCAAAGCAGTACCTCTACCCACTAATGACTCCAAAGTGGTGAGCAAATTCTTAAAAAAAATAGATCTTCATGAGATTTGGTACTCCGAGAGCTATCATAAGTGATCAAGGTGAACATTTCATAAATCACACTTCAAAGAACTTGCTGGCTAAGTATGGGGTCAGGCACAAGGTAACCAAAGCATATCATCCGTAGACAAGTGAACAAGTGGAGGTGTCAAATTACGCGGTTAACCAAATCTTGCAGAAGACTATCAGTGCTACGAGAAAGGATTGGGCTATTAGATTTGATAAGGCCTGGTAGGCTTCCCTAAAAGCCTATAAAACTTTGATCAAAACATCTCCATACAAAATGGTCTATGGGAAGGTGTGTCACCTCCATGTCGAGCTAGAGTACCAAGTGGATTCTGCTATCAAAAATCTCAATCTCAATCTAGACCTTACAAGGTAGAAGCACCTATAATAACTTGAGGATCTAGATGAATTTTGACTCCATGCATATGAAAATACCAAACTCTATAAGGAAAAGATGAGGAGATGACATGATAAGTACATCATCGGGCGTACCTTTGAGCCTGGGCAAAAGGTACTTCTCTTTAAGTCTCATCTTAAACTTTTTCCAAGTAAGTTGAGGTCCAAGTGTAGTGGACCATACATAGTGGAGAGCTTGATACCACATGGTGCAGTCGAACTCCATGATGAGGCTGCAAATCAAACTTTCTTAGTAATGGTGAGAGCGCCAAACACTACCATGGGGTAGACATGGACCGTGAAGTGGAGGCCATTAGGTTTACCAATGAAGACTAGAGAATTTGCTGAGTTATAATACTAGTTTTATTTTTTATATTTATTTAAAAAATAAATAATCCAATTGAAAAAGTGTCAGTTGCCATAAAGTGTTGGTCTGTGACCTATCTATATCACGAACTTTCACATTTTGTGTGCAATTTTTGTCATCTTCAATTCCCATTAATTCATAAGGTATTTTTAGATTTTCCTTGGCCAGATTAACTTTTTTCACTATTTTGTAGCATATTCAAGTATTCGGGAATTTTTTTGAGGTTCGACGCTCATAAAATAAAATTGTATGGACCTTAAACACTTTGCCAAAATAAAAAAGTAGGTGACAGAGTCGCAGCTAAGTCCCCAAAATCTCATAAAAGGGAAAATCACAAGTACAAGTGTGCAACTTATCTGCATCACTGACCTGTCACAGTCTTGGATAATTGTTTGGTTGTTACTTTTAACTAACCCAGCATGATTCACCACTATTTAAAGTCCGCCTCGATTTTAACCATCCCACTTGCAATTTTTACCGCCCAAATCACCCTTTTCTCTCAAAATACCTCCCCTTTTCACCCAAATTTCCTCAAGTTCAACCAAATCCATGACAGACTTCAACTTGCCAAGAGTTATATGTAGTTTTCTCTTGCACTTCATCACCAAAGGTATGTGTTCTTCACTCTCTTTCTTAAGATTTCCTTGGGTATGGTGTATGGTGTTGCCATGGGTGTTAATTCCTACTAGTACTTCATTATAGTGGCAATTGTTTCTGCAACTTGGTGTGGGTTGTGGCATTTTGTGCTTATATATGGGTATAGGGTTGAACTTGTGAAGGCCAAGTGTGAGTAAAAACCCTAGGCCAAATATTAGGGCAAAATTGAGTTTAAATTGTTATTCGTGGTGATTGTTGCCCGATATTTTTTATTCTTCATTATCTTTCTTTCGGGTTGGTCTTGATATTACATGGATGTGGTATATTCTTGTTGCTTATGAGCCATAATGCTACCCTATCATATTTTCACTTTCCGTTAGGTTAACTTAGAATTATGTGATTGTATGGGTGTTGAAAGGGAGTTGAATTATAGTTTTAAAGGGGATCGTTGTGATTGTGAATTACGTGTTAGGTGTGTGTACCTTGTTATACACCACTCATTGTGGTTATTAGATATTATTGTTATGTTATGGTAAAGATAACTTGGTATTGGTTGGGAAAGTCTTGTGTACCGTCTCAACACCATGGTTTGAACCAAGTATGGGGTAACACTGCCGAGTTAATTCTTAGTGTAGGGGCTATGTCTCAAGTGTGATGTAATTATACTTATGTGGTTTGTGCTAGCTGGTCATGGAATCCCAAACCACAGAATCAGACATAAGGGGGCCTCAAGCTATTGGAGGCGCACTAGAGGGCTCCCAGAAGTGCATAAGGCCCAATCCATCCCTCGAGGTCAGACTCCTTGCTTTGGGATTAAGGTAGTGTACTAGAAAGTAAAGAATAGTACCGAGCTTATGATGAGACCAAATACTTTCCAAATATCACTATTGACGTGATAGCTTGGTGCGGGACATCCCTAACATTTATAATAGGTGCATGGAGTATCATTTTAGTTTCCTATTTAGGAATACCCTACCATGCAACCTAAGTATGGTCAGGGAATTCTACGCCAATATGAAAACTAAGGCATGGTCGTAGGTGGTCATAGGGAGGGGTGTGGAAGTCAACATCACCCCTATTGTTATTAATGTGATTCTGAGGACCATGGGTGTCCCTTTTGGTATATCATGGAGTTGCAGATCCACCCTCCCTATTGGGCCATCCATCACACTTTTACAGGCCCTATCTATACTGCTAAATAGATTTGTCATTGCTACAAGAGGTATCACCAATCCTTTCCCTTTTAACATATGAATAGGGAAGCCCAGTTATGGATCAAGATAATATGCATATTATCTTCTCGGGTGTGCACTTCACAATGATTACCAGAGTTAGGGTGTTCTTAGCCTACACCTTTATGACAAGAGCGATGTTGAACATTGGGGCCATCTACAAGTCTCCCATGAGGAAGGCTCGTGGACCAAGATAGTAAGTATGCCTTTGGGGTTATAATTACTGTGTTATGCAAGCCTGCAGGTGTTCTAGAGGAGGTTTTGACTACTGCCCACAGATCAAGGCCCCACCCCATTATGTCACTAACAATAAGAGGCCTAATGTGTTTATGGACCCTATTCTGACCACTCCTAAGAAGATACACAAGGATGAGCTTATCATTGCAAGGATGTATTGGTTGGAGATGCTACACTAGCAGACTGGTGGTAGAACTTCCACTTTGGTTGATCGTGATAAGGTGGAGGTGTTATACCCACTGCAAGACCATAGGAATGCGGTCTTAGGTATTGGGACTCAATTTTTTGAGCATGGAGGATGATGTTCTCATAGATCTGGAGGATGCTAGGGGAGCTTTTGATTTGGATGAGAATAAGGCTAAGTTGGATGAGCCACCCCCTAATGCGAAGGGTGCCCTAGCACTACCTGTTGTTGCTATGAAGGAATAAGCACCGTGCTTCCATCCCATAGGTTTCTATTGGGTTGTAATTAACTGCATGATCATAGTATGTATGAATGTTAAATATCAGTAGTAATGTGAATGTTTGCATGGCATTGTCTTTCTGAGGATTATTTGATGTTGTGGATATCTAGGATGTAGTCATAGTTGAGTGATGGGGCCCTATGATGGATCGATGATGACTATCCTAAGGGTATTCGTCATTTGTCAATCTCATGTAGAGTGTCAGTAGAAGTAAAAAAGATATATTGCGTAGTGGATTTGAATTTGGGATAATTGAAAAATGAACTTTTAATGGCTCATGTTTAAACTTTTGATCTCATGAATGCATGCTTAATATTGAACTCATGATAATGATGTAAGTATGAGCCCTTTGAAGAAAGTGTGCCATGTCAAGGTGAGCATGCTTGTAAGTCTATGTTGCAATACTTGCTAGAACTTGTCCGGTATGTGGGCCAATATAGACAGGAATAGGACTTACAGAATAGGATCTAGGTATTTCTTTGTTACCCTATTGTTAGACCACCGTTTGACATACCTTCAACGTCGTTGAGTCTTAGCTTTTTCTTTGGATAACCATATTTTAAGCCCAATCACCTTTTATTCTTATATCATGTTGTTGATCCCAAAAGCCTAAGCACTTTAACATGATAAGATGAAGGGAAGTAAGCTTAAAAGGGTACCCTTAGGACAAGATGTGGTTTAGAAAATAAAACAAAATTATGAAAAATTTTGAGCCCCTAAAATAGTAGGGTCCGCGAGATTCCACATCACAGACCTGTTGCAATTTAGGGTAACCCCTGCTAATAAAAATATTTCTTTTCTATCTGTATACCAGATAAGGATGTGCAGTTAATTATATGAGATGGTTGAAAGATAAAATATGATATGAGCCAGAGATAAAGTGCTACGAAAGGAAGTGTTTGAGGCTACATGCGCTTGTGAACTGAAACACGAAACAACATACCTAGAGATGCTGCTCACCCACCTTTATCCTACATCACAACCAAATAAAAGAGGTATGTGACCCTTTAAGAAAGTATGCATGCCAGGGTTTACATCTAGCGATTGAGGAAGGATAGAACTGCATAATGAAGTAAGGAAATCAAGCATTCCAGGAAAAGCATGGAAGTCCGAATTGCGAACCAAGCAAAGTGGCTGAAGAAGCTGAAAAGATAGCGAAAAAGGCATGAAGCGCATAAAGTACATAAGTCCATGTCATGAACATGAAGTTGATAAGAAGAAATTGGCCAAGTTAGATGAAAATGCAGGAATACACTTCAGGAGTAAAGGTCCGCACCACGAACGTTGAAGACGCGAGATAAAAATCTAAAAATGAGATCCTTAGGTTTAGATATAGTTTTAAAACATTATTTTAGTATCTGATTTTATAGGGAACGAAGAGAGATAACGAATAACTCTATTCTAGGGTTAATTTTTTTTAGCTTTTCTTCTTTAATTTCCATTCTTGTATGTTTGTGAGGCATTTGCTTTGTTTTAGAGCAATCATGAATGGCTAATCCTCCCATATTTTAGGATGGTAGCCATAGACACTATACTAGCTTTTGATGTTTATGATTTATGAATGGGTTTTTCTTGCAATTACTCTTATATCTCTTTGACTATACTTCATAGTGTGTCCAACAATGGTGTAATTTTTTATGTCCACTCTACGTTCGAGAGATGTTGGAGTAGATAGAACATAGGGGTATATCAAGCTTGTTCGTCTAGGAAACTAGATGATTTGTGTATGGGAGACCTGCGACACCTACCCATACACCTAGCTTGATTCATATACAGGAAGATCATTTTAAAGCATTTTCATTGATCATGTCTATCCCCGCTTAACGATGTAGTTAGGTTGTCAATGGGAGTACGCTGGTAGATGCGTGCAACCCTACTTTGGTAACTTAAACCCTATGAATCAGTAATTAGGGAGACCCATACATAATCATAAGCATTGAGGATAGGATATGTGTCAAAATAGGTACAGTCCTAGAATCTCACTCATATTGATATTTCTCTCAAGATCATTTGAAAATAGTTTAGTTTAATTTATTATTTCAACATTAACAATAATTCTTTATCATTTTTCTTAAAAGACACACTCAATAAAAACTCCTTTGATTTATAAATAAAATTTAATTTAAGTCCTTTGGGTTCGACATCTGGCTTTTGAAAAGAGCTACTGTATTACTTGGTTTGACCACGTACACTTGCGTGTATTGGGGAAGCAATAAGTTTTTGGCATCATTACCAGGGATTTAAAGTTAGAGATTAGTTTTTCTTTTTCAGAGGTATCATGTTTAGTCATGTTAACTACACTTGATCTTAGTCATGCTTTGCTTGCAAGAATTTAGTCTGATCTACTGGCAGAACCAGACTCTTATTTTTGACAGAGTAGAAAGAGCACTGGCATCTTGTACCCCATCCGGCCAATAGATCTAGTTGAACAAGAAGACCAATAGGACAATAAAGAAGTAGTTGAAACAATGACTAATTGTCATGATCCAGTCCTGGTCATATTGGCACCTGTTAGATTCCACCAATATGCAAACCAATTACCCAACTCCTAAGGTACCTGTCCTAGCTTTTTAGCGTAAACCATAACCAATATGACAACATAGATAACCAAAACCTACCTAAGACCTGAAAGGGAATTGTGTGAAGCTTCAATAGACACAATGGCATATCATATAGATATATCAATAATTATAATAATATAAAAAAATCAGAGTACCTTTACCAAAAACATAACACTACTGTACAAGGGCAATGTTTGGGTACAAAAGATGGCCATCAACAAGAAGGAGACTGTGAAAAAACTAGATCTGTCGATGCTCACTAAGTGTCTCCTGATCGCTCCCAAAGTTCCCCAACTCTGCTATCACGACCCATGCCTAAACATGTACTATAAGAAGATACAAAAGTATGGTGAGTACCAGAAACGACACCTAGTAGGCTTCATAGGCCAACTGAGTTAAAAAGTGAACATAATTTATGCCCAAATATGTGTAGCAAAACAAACCCAGATCAAGGCAGCATGTCGGCAAACCCTGAACCACAACTGAACCAATAGAAGTGAAGAATAATGATGAATTAAACTAACTCGAGTAATGAACTTTGATAACGACTGATGAAGATTAAGTAGGCTAATAACATGAATTCCCCCCACTGATGCATCATGTTGTACATAGGTGCAAGGCCCTAGTATCTATGCATATACGCCAACTAGGTCCCCATAAGCCTAGAAGATACACCTGTGCACAATACAGAAATGGCAGATCATCATAAAATCCCACAGAACCATCATAGAATCCCATAGAACCATCACAGAGCCTATCTCTCCACATCATCACAAAAGGGTTAGTTGTACGTCAATGTAAGTCCCTAGTATCTAAGCCTAAACACCCTCTAAGTCCCCATAAGCATAGAGGGTACACCCACACATAATTAGGGTATCAAATGGTAAGTGGATCCATAGTAATGGTTGACCTTTGACCCCCAGTATCACAACAATAACTGGGTCCTCGACCATCCAAAAATGGTATCACACGAGAACTCGAACCCCTAAGATCATCCAAGTACTCTAACTCCTAGGTCTTTTGACTTGGCCTTCGATTGAACAGTCAATTAGGGTCAAGTGGTCTGGCCATAAACATAATGGTGGGACATATCCCACGTGGGAGAAAACATCCCCCTAATATAAATAATGTGTCACATCTAAGAATATCCATCACAAGCCCCACCCCTAAAATAGAATCAGTAGGGTCCTAGACAAACCATCAAAAGATGCTCGGTCCTATGAATATACATACTAGTAATCAGCCACGACCATCAAAATTTGAAACATAGGACGCATAACTTTTGGACTCTAATACTCAAGCGTGGTGGTCAATGCTTGAACAACAATAGGGAGAATCATCTTAGGAGTTGAGGTATCAATCAATCACTCACTCAAACAGTGTATCCGGATACAGAATTCCAAAGTCATATTATACCCAGAGTTAAACATAGGCAACGACATTCTAAAACCAGTTATCTCGCATAATCCATACTACCACCATCCCATGGATAATAATAACTCAGCCCCAATCTCATGTAAGAAGAAACCAAACTCAACCACTAACAATAACACATAAGAGCATAGACCTCAATAATCGGGATAAAATTAGGCCCAATAGGAAACCATGCTAGAGTCTAGACAACCGCAAATAATCGAAGCAAATATGCGGTAACAACAGGGATATCATGAATGTCCACAATAGATAGGCCCAATAAAAACATAGCATGCCAGTAATCAAGTCACAATATGGTAGGAATTAATAAGTGGTCCCACAGTTACCACATCGTATCTATACTAGAATTAGGCCACAACTTGGCATATAATCTATACACAGTCTCTTAGGCAACATATCTTAATACCAACAGGCTATATATATTCATACAAGTATGAGTCTAGTCAAAAAATATGCCTGTCTCTCTTTTTCTGTGTAAGAGCAACTCAAAGAGCAGCATTGGTATAACCTAAGCTAAGGTCTAAGAGGCTAGATAAATACAAGGATAACCCTTACCCAATATCTTATCAAAGCCTAGCTACTATCAAGGATTTTGCCCAAGCCAACCATATGCCTGCCCACTGATAATGTGCCCTTCTTTAAATAGGATGTTAGTTCCTAGGACTAATCCACAAAGCTAGTGTTTCATCACAGATAAACCCAGGAAGCACGTAGGATATAGCCTACACCTAGCTACCAGGGTCACACTCCTGTATCTAATGCGCTAATGGCTTTGTAGGAACACCTCTCATATCACAAAATGCAAGACTCCCTAGGGGTGCACTATGCTCGTCCCCAGAACATGGTGTGTCTCTCTAATCACTAACCAGTGGCACAAGTACATAACAGATGACATCCATATACAGGATCATATAAACCACAAGGTAACACATAATCATGTTTAACCAGGAAACTCTACCAAAAGTACTCAGAAAATGTATAGATAACCATAACAATATCATAAATGTACATACCAACAAGATATAGATACTAGATTCAGTGCACAGGGTAGCATGTAATCACAGGTCAACCTTAATAGCTAGCATATTCTTGCGGTTCAAACCACACATAAATACAAGCAAGATTCAAGCTTCGCGTACATATCTATCACATGTTCATAGCTCTGGCGAACCCCTTTTAGGCCCTTCCGTAGTCCTATAATGTTAGAACTCAGGTAATATAACAGCTACAACAAATACATCCCTCAATACAACAACTATTATCCTTTAACATTATATAGATATACACAACAAACAACTTGCATCCATCCATATACAACATATACTCCAACATGCAATCCATAAATAGTATATTTCTACACATTCCAACTCAAATATGCAAATGTTTTAGCTTAGTCTAAAGTTTAGAGAAAGCCTAGCCTATCTGGTATTTGATGTCTCTTATTCTGAGTTAATCCAGCTAAGTTTTTCATCTCTAAATCTCTTCTCGATGCTGCTCTATTGTAAAATATAAGTCGCAAGATTATTACGGCTGGTTTGGCTGTATAATCTCAAGAAACGGGTGAAATTACATCACTTACGACTAAAATAGGAAAAATCAGGGCCAACACTCAAAATGCCAAATCAATCCCCATAAAATTTTTCCCACATCAACCCGAGTCTATATCCAGAAATTCTACCCAAAACAGACCCCAGAAGACCAAGAACAACCCAAAATGAAGTTAAAAACCTTACAAAAAAAATTCTTTTCAAAACATTCTCAATCAAAATTCTCAAAAATCGGAAAGCATTAGTGAACACCCATCATACTACATTT
>DF359140.1:133384-161331 GCA_000787875.1 Solanum virginianum
CTCATCTACCTTGATCAGGCCGACATCGTAAGTTCTCTACATTTCTCTAATGAAGTCAACATTAGGGTTAATCTCAAACCCTCTGTCTATGCAAAGCTTGTGAATCAATTAGGGGAATGGGATGGTGGTCGATCTCTAAAATGCCCTCTCATGGATCTCCTCAACCAAGAAATGCACAAAATCGATATCATAGCCAGCCATAATATTAGAAACCACTAGCTTGGTCTGAGGTAAGTGCATTGTCTGCTTGAGTTAAACAAATGCAATCATTTTAAAGTTGACCAAGGCCTTTCTAATAGGACCTGTGCTAGACACTCGCTCGATGTTCGTGCTTTGCTCAGATATAGACTCGTCCACCTATCTAGGTAAATCTGATCTTTGGGATAGGTCATGCGTAATCATAGGATCAGGGGCTAGTCTTAATCTGTAACAAACTCTATTGTTAAGATTGGTAGCTAGAAGTTATCTCTTTATGTTGAACTTTGCTACTAAAAGGGTGAGCCGGAAAGTGTCTTGGCCCTCGGCCAATCCATGTTTGAGGTGTTGTCGGACAAGTAATGTAATTATGCTTGAGCTTTCACGCTTCTATGATTTATACTATTAAAGAATTCCCTTAGTCCCTTTATCCTTATTCGTACTCTGTTGTATTTATTTAATTGCTTTCGCGACCAAGGATGTCTAAAGGATATGCTAAGAGACTTATTTGGAGTCCCTCAGCTTCCTATTTGCTGTGTCATGTCTAGGCCCTTGGCTTGGATCATGACAAACTTGGTATCAGAGCACTAGATTGTTAATGGTCCTCAAACTTCAACAGACCGCGTCGATTAGAGTCTTGTTCATGGTTATGAAGTCCACCATAATTATGAGCAAGAGGCTATGATACATTTTAGTAAATGTTTCCCTTCTTCATGGTCTATGTCATGCTATAAAAGTTAAGATAAGGCTTTTCCCTAATGAATATTCTTTACTATGCTAGATCATGCCTATTCTAAGAAGAAGAAGAGCTCGTTCACCCGAAGAGCAACCGACCTCTCCCGCTGCTCAAGCTCCTCATGATGGGGGAGTGGCCCCTGAAGAGTTTCAGGATATTATTACAATGCTAGCCCTTGCCATGATTAATCAAATAAGTCAAGGGGCCCAAGCCCCTTATCCTTGGTCTTAAGGGTGAGAGATTTTACAAGAATGAACCGACAGGAGTTTCATGGGTCTAAAATAGATGAGGACCCTAAAAAATTTAATGATGAAATGTATAAGGTGTTATCTATTATGGGGGTTAACTTGGAGGACAAAGCGTAGTTGTGACCTACGAACTCAAAGTGGCGGCCCAAATATCATTTACCCAATAGAAAGTGGAGAAGAGGAGCAACAACATGATCCTTTGGGAGGAGATTAAGGCGGCATTTCTCAACCGGTTCTTCCCTCTTGAGCTAAGGGAGGCAAAAATGATAGAATTTAAGAATTTAAAGCAAGGGTCCATGAGTGTGAAGGTGTATTCCCTCAGGTTCAACCAACTCTCTAAATATGCCTCACAATTGGTGGCCAAGACAAGGTCTAGGATGAAACATTCATGATAGGTGTCTACGATTTGGTGAATGAAGAATGTCGTGCTGCCATGTTGATAGGTGATATGGAGTTGTCCTGCCTCACGACTTATGCCGAACAATTAGAGGGGGGAATTTGAGAAAAAAGAGAATGGGTGAGGCTAAGAGGGCCCATTTTTAAGGTGGTTGAAACTTCTTAAAGATTATGATATGAGTGTGCATTATCACCCTGGCAAAGCTAATGTTGTGGCTGATGCTTTTGGTAGGGGGTCTATAAGTAGCCTTGCTCATATTGATGATGCTGGCAAAGAGGTGGCTAGAGAGGTTCATCGGTTGGCTAGATTGTTTGGTAGGGTGTCTATAAGTAGCCTTGCTCATATTGATGATGCTGGCAAAGAGGTGGCTAGAGAGGTTCATCGGTTGGCTAGATTGGAGGTTAGGTTGGAAGAGGTTGATAATGGTGATGTAGTAGTTGTTGATGGCTATAAATATTCATTGGTTGAAGAGGTAAAGGCAAAGCAAGATCTTCACCCCGCCTTGTTAGTACCGAAGGCCTTGGTGAGAGATGGTAAGGTGGAGGTTTTCTCCCAAGGTGGAGATAGTGCCCTTAGGTACCAAGGTAGGTTGTGTTTGCCTAGTGTTGATGACTTGAGAAAGAAGATTTTAGATGAGGCTCATAATTCTTCCTATTCTATTGACCCCAGTCTACAAAGATGTATAGAGATTTGAAGGAAGTGTACTGGTGGGGTGCTATGAAGAGGGATATTTCTAAGTTTATATCCGGTTGTAATATTTTCCAACAAGTTAAAGCCGAGCATGAAAGGCCGGGTGGTCTAGCTCAAGATATAGAGAATCCTACTTGGAAGTAGGAGGAAATTAACATGGATTTTGAGGTTGGGTTGCCTAAGAGTAGAAGGCATTTTGATTCTATTTGGGTTGTGATTGATAGAATGGCAAAGTCGGCTCCTTTCCTACCGATTAAGACTACTTATGATGCCGAAGATTATGCCAAATTGTATATTCAAGAGTTGGTTAGATTACATTGGATGCCTTTGTCTATCCTCTCAAATCGTGGTGCTCAATTCACTTCTCAATTTTGGAGGTCTATCAAAACAGGTCTTGGTACCAAGGTTAAGCTTAGTATGACCGTTCACCCTCAAACGGATGGCCAAGCCCAAAGAATTATCCAAACTTTTGAGGATATGGTTAGAGCTTGTGTTTTGGAGTTTAACGGTAGTTGGGATGAGCATTTTTTGCTCATTGAGTTTGCTTACAACTATAGCTACCATTCAAGCATTTGTATGACTCCTTTTGAGGCTCTCTATGGTAGATATTGTAGGTCCCCGTAAGATGGTTTGAGGTGGGGGAGATCACTTTGTTAGGCTCGTATTTGGTTGTGTAGGCTGTGGAAAAGGTGAGGATGATAAGGGAAAGATTGAAAACAGCCCAAAGTAGACAAAAGTCCTATGCCGATGTGAGGAGAAGGAATCTTGAATTTAAGGTTGGTGATTAGGTCTATTTGAAGGTCTCACCCATGAAGGGTATAGTTTCTTTTAGTAAAAGAGGTAAATTAAGTCCAAGATTTATGGATACTTATAGAGTGTTGAAAGAGGATTGGTAAGGTGTCCTATAAGTTGGAGTTTCCCAATGATATGAATATGATTCATCCAGTCTTCCATGTGTCTATGTTGAGGAAGTGTGTGGGTGACCCAAGTGCTATTGTGCCTTTAGATGTTGTGGGTGTTGTTGAAGATAATTTGACTTATGAAGTGGTCCCAGTAGAAATTTTCGATAGACAATTGAAGAGGTTGAGGAACAAGGATGTGGCTTCCAATAAGGTCCTTCGGAGAAACCAACAAGTTAAGAGTGCCACATGGGAAGCCGAGGCGGACATCCAAAAGTGATATCCCTATCTCTTCCATTCTACTCAATCCTAAGGTACTAATCTAAGTCCTCTATATGATTTCAAGCGTTATGTTTCAGTGCTTATGTCAATTGCATGCATTGATGTTTATGCTGATAAGTTTATGGTGATTTTTGACACTTATGTTGAGATTTTTGAAATGATGTTCAAGTGCATTGTTGCATTCATGTGTTGGGACTGAAATCATCTTGGTTACTTCTCTTATATATATTATTTTAATATTCGGGGATAATTGTTCCCAAGGAGGAGATATTGAAATGCTGCAAAAGTGCTCGAAAATGTGTCTTGGAAATGCCCATAATCGTAATTTTCATATATCTCAAAATTCATGCATTATATCAAAAATCCAACTTTATATTCGTGATCAAGGGGTAAAATGGAGTGAAAAATGGGTATAACCTTGAGTTTAGAGCAACCATAGTAAAATTTCATTTTCCAAATTTTACTAAAATAAGAGAGCATACGCGCCCCTGACGCGACATGTTCGGGGCACGAATTAGTGCATTTTTTCCCAGTTTTCTTATTCGGCCTAAGGCTTTGGGGCCATGTGCCTAAGCCTACCTATGTATAAAAACACCTATACTTAGTTATTTTTCAACCCCATATCATTCAAGACATTCCCCAAAACCCTCTTAAACACTTAGCCAAATATTTCATCCAAATTCAAGTATCCTAAACACATCTTCAGATTTCAAGAAATTCATTCAGCCTTCAAGTTCTTATTCAAATCATCATCAAGGAAATCCCCAAAGTTTAGGTATGTGGGTTTTAACCATTGGATCCTTTCACCTATGATGTCCAACCTTCCTTTTTATGTAAATTGCATATTTTCAAGTTGGATTATCGATGAGTATCGCTTATTATGAATTTGATTATAAACTATGTAGGGATTTCATTAAATATTGATAGTTTATAAATGTTTTGAGCTATGAATTTATGATCTATTATGAGATTTGATGAGGGGCTTCAATATATCTTGCATGAGGGTGTTACCAAGTGTTGGTGGGTTGATTTACATTAAGTTTTCTCACATGATTTCAATCTTGAATCGCATGATTTTGAACTAGCATTACACACCAGCCAAGTGTTTGATAAAATGTCCAGTTAAGAATTCTTGAGTTGTTGATGATTTATTGCATGGCCAATGAGTCAAGTGACGTTATGACGATGGAAGGAACATATGTATGTGATGAATTTATGAAAAGTATCTATGTTATTGCATATTGACCACACCTTGTTAGGCGGTGCTAAGCCCAATCACCTTGTTGAGGAGGTTTTAAGCCTCAATCACCTTATCGGGGGGTGTTAAGCCCGTACTACCTTGTTGATGGGTAAATACCTCAATCACCTTATTGGGGGCGGTAAACCCATACCTTAATCGCCTTGTCGGGGGGTGGTAAACCCATGCTACCTTGTTGAGGGGTATGTACCTCAATCGCCTTTTCGGGGGTGGTAAGCCCGTACTACCACATTATGAGGTACGTACCGCAATCACCTTCCAATGGGGTGGCATGCCTTGTTGTTCAAGCAAAGCTTGCTTGGGCTATATGGATATGGTCTCTTCCTAGACATGTATTATGTTCTATACAAACATGTTTTACTTCAAGCATTGATTATGCATACTATGTTGCCAATATACTATCTCTTGCTTATGATTATGCATTTTGACTATGTTTTTTATATCTTATTGCATTACATCCTACATACTTAGTACATTCAAACATACTAACGCAGAATATATGGCTACATGATGTTACCATGTAGAAATCGAAGCTCCTCACGATCATCCTCCTCGTGGCTAGTTTCAACTTCTTGAATATAAGCTTTTGGTGAGTCCTCAAGTTCGGGGAAACTAAGTTTGCTCTCTTACTTTTGTCATCTCTTTGTGTTGAACTTTGATACTTAAAGGGTGAGCCAGAAAGTGTCTTCGCCCTCGCCAATCTATGTTTGAGGTGTGGTTGAACAAGTTATGTAATTATGCTTGAGCTTTGAATCTGCTATGATTTATGCTATTAAAGACTTCCCTTAGTCCCTTTATCCTTATTCATACTCTCTTGTTGTTGTTTAATTGCTTCTGTGACCAATGATGTGTAAATGATATGCTAAGAGGCTTGTTTGGGGTCTCTTTGCGTTCCCATTCATCGTGTCACATCTAGGCTCTTGGCTTGGATCATGACAAACTTGGTATCAGAGCATTAGGTTGTTAATGGTCCTCAGAATCTAACACACCGCATTGATTAGAGTCTTGTTCATGGTTGTGAAGTGCACCACAATTATGGGCAAGAGGCTATGAGGTGTTTTAGGAAATATTTCCCTTTTTCATGGTCTATTTCGTGCTATAGAAATTAAGGTAAGGCTTTCCCTTAATGAATGTTCATTGCTATGCTAGATCATGCTTATTCAAAGAGGAAGAAGACCTCATTCACCCGAGGACCAACCGAGCCCTCCCGCTTCTCCAGCTCCTCATGATAGGGGAGCGGCCCATGAAGAGTTTTAGGATTCTATAACTATGCTAGCCCATGACATGACTAATCAAATCAACCAGGGGGCCCAAGCCCCTCATTCTCCTACTCCAGCCTCAAGGATGAGGGATTTTACTAGAATGAACCCACATCTAAGGATGTGTAAATGATATCCTTAGTCCCTTTATCCTTATTTGTACTCTCTTGTTGTTGATTAATTTCTTCCGTAACTAAGGATGTGTAAATGATATGCTAAGAGGCTTATTGGGGGTCCCTTTGGGTTCTCATTCATCATGTTACGTCTGGGCCCTTGGCTTGGTCTTGACAAGGAGCATATGGATCACTTGAGGGTGGTATTGTAAATCTTGAGGGAGGAGAGTTTGTATGCAAAAAATGAGAAATGTGAGTTTTAGTTGAAAGAGGTTGATTTCCTAGGGTATGTATTGTCAGATGATGGCATTAAGGTGGATCCTAAGAAGAAAGCGGTAATTAGAAATTGGCCTAGACCTTTGACTCCATCAGACATTAGAAGTTTCTTGGGCTTGGTATGTTATTACTAGAGGTTTTTAAATTATTTCTCTCGTATTGCTTCTCCTATGACTAAATTAACACAAAAGAAGGCAAAATTTATGTAGACCGATGAGTGTGAAAAGAGTTTCCAAGCTTTGTAAGATAAACATGGCCCCCACTCCAATCTATGATAGAGGTTGTCAAAACAATTGATGTACTTATGTATTGAGCTTTGACTATTTTATGCTTACAAATGTCAAAACTTCCCTTAGTCCCTTTATCCTTATTCGTACTCTCTTGTTATTTTTTATTTTGCTTCCGTGATCGAGGATGTGGGAATGTTATTCTAAGAGGCTTGTTTGGGGTCCATTCGGGTTCCCATTCACTATGTCACGTCTAGGCCCTAGGCTTGGGTCATGATAGGTCATACCATTTCTTAGTCTTCTCCTTGTACAGCTTGGTGTTCTCATAAGCTTGGAGCAATAATTCATCCAACTCCTCCAACATTTCCAATCTCTTTCTTCGCGCGAGCTCTGGATCGAGATTGAGCCTCTTTATGGCCCAATAGGCTTGGTGCTCAAGCTTAACAGGGAGATGAAATGTCTTCCCATAGACTAACTAATATGGAGATGAGCTAATATGTGTCTTGTATGTCGTCTTGTATGCGCACAAGGACTCATCAAGCTTTATAGACCAATCCTTCCTCGTGGCATTGAAGGTCTTCTATATGATCTATTTTACCTCTCTATTAGTCATCTCTACATCACCGCTCATTTGAGGGTGGTATGCTGTAGCAACTTTATGTCGTAGTCCATATTTTGCTAGCAGATTCTTCATTATTTGGTTAAGAAAATGTGCATCCCCATCACTGATGATGGCTCTCGAAGTCCCAAACCTTGTGAAGATATGTTTCTTCAATAACTTGCTCACTACCTTGGAGTCAGTGGTGGGCAGAGCTACTGCTTCCACCCATTTAGAAACATAGTAAACTGCAACCAAGATATAGTGATTGTCATGACCCAAGCCTAGGGCCTAGCCGTGACATGACTTATGGGGAACCCGAAGGGACCCCAAGCAAGCCTCTTAAAATATCATAACACATCCTTGGTTGCGGAAACAAAAGAGTATCAATAAAACATTAGGAGCAAGGGTAAAGAGGCTAAGGGAAAACTTCCACATAACGAACAACAAGACTCAATAGAGATGAGGCTCATGGCATAAATACATAACATGTCAAACAATACCTCTACTACATAGATAAGAGCGGGGGCCAATACAAAGCAACCGGGCTCACCCTCATAGTCAATCCATAAGTACAAGAGAGAAAGTCTTAATACATAGCAATAGATCATAAGTAACGTCCCCAGAATGGAGGACTCACCAACAAACTTGATAGAAGTCGTACTAGCCACATAGAAGAGGATGATCAAGCGATTCACCGAATCCAACATAGTGACTTCATGTAGGCATAAAGTAAGTGTTAGTACATTTGAATGTACTAAGTATGTAGGATGCAGTGCAACAACAGGTAGGTGTCATAGAAAAAATGTATAATCATAAGCAATGAATAACATACTAACAATATGGCATGTATGAATGATGCTTGAAGTAAAACCATACTTATATAGATCACAATACGAGTGTAAGGAGTGACCATTATAGTGAAAGCCAAGGCCTACCACCCCCATGGATAGGCGTATGAGGTACCGAGTGTAAGGCGTGACCATTATAGTGCAAGCCAAGGCCTACCACTCCTTTGTATACGCACCTGAGGTACGAACCCCTTTATAAGGTTGATGGAGTACAAACTCCTCATCAAGGTTGACAGCGTACGAACCTCCATCAAGGTTGATGGGTACCAACCCCCAATAAGGTTACCCGGGCCTACCACCCCCAAGTTAGGCGACTAAGGTACCAACCCTTGATATGTTACCCAGGCCTACGACCCCCCAAGCTAGGCTTGGTCTTCCCCAACACTATCTAGAGATAATATCATATATATATGTACACACACACACACTCCTTTCATCATCATACATACATTCCATTGCCATCATCATCCCATCATTATTTCATCATCATATAGTCATTCAACTGATAACACATACATTGGACTTTCAAATCCTCAAGAAACCATAGTCGGACATTTTATCAAACGCTTAGAGGGTGTGTGGTACTAGTGTAAAATCATGCAATTCAAGAGTGAAATCATACTAGGAAATTCAACGTAAAAGCTTCAATAAATAATAAACTTATAAACCTTTCATCAAACTTTTCAATAGACCTTAGATTCATGGCTCAAAACATAGTAAAACAATCACAATTTCATAAGCCCAAACATAGTGTGCAGTGATTTTCATAATAGATAAGACCAAGGAGTAAACCAATTTTATTATGCAATTATGAGGAAAAGGAAGCTTGGGTATCATGGTTGAAAGGAACCCTTGAAAGAAACCCACATACCTTAGCTTTGGAGACAAACTTGATGAAGATTGGAGATGGAGACTTGAAGCTTGAGAGGAAATCCTTAGAATTGGAGAGTGTTTTGAGACTTGAGTTTAAGTGTAAAATATTTGGCTATGTTTGAATGAGTATTGGGGAATGTTAAGAATGATATTAGGGTGAAAAATGGTTAAGTATAGGAATTTTCACGTTTGGGAATAGTTAGGCCCAAGATTTAAAAGTGTTTGGACCGAAGTCAAAACTGGCCAAAAATTTACACTAGTATGCGCCCTTGGCGTGTTGCTCCAGGGGCGTGAAAAGCTCTTTGGAATTCATGTTTTGGAAAATTAAAATTGCTAATTTTGCTCTTAAATTGGGGTTAAATTCGTTTTCAACTCAAAATGACCCCTTGAACAAGAATATGATGTCAGATTTTTGATATTACACATGGATTTTGAGATATATGGAAATTACGATTTCGGGCACTTCCAAGGTACATTTTTGGGTACTTTTTGGGGTTGTTACAATAGTTCCCCCTTGGGACCATTCGACCCCAAATACAAAAGAGACATATATAAGAGACACAAACATGACAAATTTCAGCCGACATTGAAATGCAACAATGCACTTAAACATCATTCCAAAATCTCATCATAAGTGTAAAATCATCATGAACTTAGTCAATTTAAACATGAACATATGAAATGACATAAGGGCTGAACTTAAGACTTGAGATCATTTAAAGGACTCAAATCAATACCTTAGGCTTGACTAGAGGGGAAAAGGTAAGGATATCATTTTTGCATGTCCACTTCGGCTCCCAAGTAGCACTTTCAACTTGTTGATTCCTGCAAAGGACCTTAATGAAAGTGACCTCTTTGTTTCTCAATCTCTTCACTTGCCAATCCAAGATCTAAAGTGGAACCTCTTCATAGGTCAAATTCTCTTCAACAATACCCACAACATCAAGAGGTATAATAGTATTTGGATCATCCACACATTTCCACAACATAGACACATGAAACACCGGATGAACTAAATCTATTTGTCTAGGCAAGTCCAACTCATAAGCTACCTTGCCAACCCTTCTCATCACCCTATAAGGACCCACATATCTTGGGTTCAACTTTCCTTTCATACCAAAATAGACCACACCCTTAATGGGTGATACCTTTAAGTAGACCCAATCACTAACCTTAAACTCAAGATCCCTTCTCCTCACGTCTGCATAAGACTTTTGATGATTTTGGGCCGTCTTTAACTTTTCTCTAATCATTCTAACCTTTTTCGAAGCCTCCATAACCAGATATCTTCCTAAAAAGGCCATCTCACTAACCTCAAACCACCCCACCAGTGAGCTATAATGTCTACCATAGAGAGCCTTAAAAGGAGTCATACAGATGCTTGAATGATAGCTATTGTTGTAGGCAAACTCAATCAACAGAAGATGATCGTCTCAATACCCTTTAAGCTCCAACACACATGCTCTAAGCATATCCTCAAGGGTTTGGATGGTTCTTTTGGCTTGTCAATCCAGTTGAGGGTTGAAGGCCGTAGAGAGCATAACTCTAGTACCAAGACCCCTTCGAAAGGACCTCCAAAAGTGTGAAGTGAATTGTGCCCCACGATCCAATATGATAGACAAAGAAACCCCATGCAACCTTACCAAGTCATGAATGTACAATCTTGCATAATCTTCAGCCCTAAATGTGGTCTTAACTGGTAGACAGTGAGCTAATTTTGTCATCCCATCAACCACAACCCAAATGGAATCAAAACCCTTTCTAGTCTTGGGCAACCCAACCACAAAATCCATAATTATCTCTTCCCACTTTCAAGTAGGAAGCTCAATGTCTTGGGTTAGGCCAACCGGCCTTTGATGTTCAGCTTTGACTTGTCGACAAATATGACACCCGAAAATGAATTTGGCAATGTCCCTCTTCATGCCTCCCCAACAATACACATCCCTCAAGTCTCTATACATTTTGGTGGAACTGGGGTGGATAGAATAAGAGGAATTATAGGCTTTATCAAGAATTCTCTCCCTCAAACCATCAACACATGGCACACACGACCTACTCAATGTGGATAGAATAGGAAGAGTTATGGGCCTCATCAAGGATCTTTTCTATCAAACCATCAACACACGGTACACACAACCAACCTTGGTACCTAAGGGCACTATCTCCCCCTTGGGAGAAAACCTCCACCTTGCCCTCTTTCACCAAGGCCTTCAATTCTAACAATTAGGGATCAAAATATTATTTTGCCATCACCTCATCAACCAAAGAAGACTTAGAACCATCAACAACAACTACACCACTATTACCATCATCTTCCAACCTAACACCCAATCTAGCCAACCAATGCACCTCCCTAGCCATTTCCTTATCATCACCATCAACATGTGCTAGGCTATAATAGACACCCTACTCAAAGCATCCGCCACCACATTTGCCTTACTGGGATGATAATTCAGACTCATATCATAGTCCTTAAGAAGTTCTAACCATCTCCTTTGCCTCAAGTTGAGATCCTTTTGAGTGAAGACATATTGGAGGCTCTTATGATCAGTGAACACATCAACATGCACCCCATACAAGTAGTGACGCCAAATCTATAATGCAAACATAATGGTAGCTAACTCTATATCATGGGTAGGGTAGTTCCTTTCATGTACTTTGAGTTGTCTAGAAGCATACGCTACGACCTTACCACAACCCAAACCAACCCAAGAAGCATCACAATACACCAAAAAACCCTCAAGCCCATCTGGTAGTGACAATATAAGAGCGGACACAAGCTTGTCTTTCAATATTTTGAAACTCCTTTCACATTCAAGAAACTCATTTACAACTAGAACTGACTCTATGGGAAGGACTTTAGACTCCACATCCCTGACCCTTACAAGATGGTAAAGACACCCTTAGAGATCAACTTATGGGCTTTAATGCAAGAGATGAATCTACCCTGACCACCACATCTTGACTTTCCCACTCAAGGATGGGTTCATTTGGAAATCAAAATTTGGCCCTACGGGTTCTACAATCAATAGAAGCATAGTATGCATGCAACCAATCCATCCTAAGAATAATATCAAAATCAACCATGTATAACTCCACAAGATCACAAGGGAATATTTTATGCAAGATGCAAACATGACAACTTTTATAAACTTTTCTAGCAATAGTAGATGCACCAATAGGAGTAGACACCTCATATGACTCATGCAACATCTCAGGGTCAACATGCAACTTTTGGACAATAAAGGGGGTAACAAAATAAAGGGTGGCACCTCGATCAATCAATACATAAACATCAATGTCAATGATTTTCAACATACCGGTAACAACATCGGGGACTTCATCAACCCCTTACCTCCCATGTAAAGCATAGAATTGGTTGTGCTATGGGGAACCATCTTGTTGGCAATCTCTTCCCAATGGGTCTATATTAGCACCTTGTGGATGAACCTCCTTCCCCTTGTTGCGATTTCGAGGGCAATCTATCAGCTTATGCCCCATTTCCCCACAACCATAACAAGCATTGGTATTCCTCAAACATGGGCCACCATGACCCTTACCATACTTCGGGCACATATCAATAGGATTCACATCCCTTACACCTTGGACCTTCGGAAGATCATTTGCAAACATCTTATCAAATTCATGAGTAGACCTTTGGCAGTGGTGGAACCGGCCAATCCTTTGGAATTTACCCTCAAAACGTGCCCTTTTGGCCTCACGCCCCCTTCTTTTTCTCAATTTCTCCTCTTCCATTTGTTCAGTATAGGTCATCAAACATGACAAGTCTATGTCGCTAATCAACATGGTGGATCGACATTCTTCACTAACCAAGTCGAAGACACCCATAACAAATTTATTCATTCTTGAGCTTGGGTCGGCAATCAAGTGAGGAGCAAACTTTGAAAGTTGGGTGAACTTGAGGGCATACTTCCTCACACTCATGAACCCTTATCTCAAATTTATAAATTCCACCAACTTAGCTTCCCTATGTTTTAGGGGGAAGAACCGATTAAGGAAGGCCACCTTGAACTCCTCCCAAAGCACCATATAGTTGACTCCCTTTTCCTCCCTCTATTGGTTGTACCATATTTGCGTTATCCCTTTGAGTTAGTAGGCCGCCAACTCCGCCTTATCCTCTGGCCTTACACCCATGATGGACAAAATTTTGTAAACCTTATCAATGAACTCTTGGGGGTCCTCACTCACCTTTTACCCATAGAATTTTGGGGGATTCATTCTCATGAAGTCTCTTACTCGAGAGGCTGGTGTAGGAGCACGAGGGGATTGGGTCCCTAGGTTGGCTTGATTAGCCACCACGTGTGCAAGCAAGGTGAGAGCATCTCTAAGCTCTCTATTTTCCGCTTTCTCCTCAGGCATACGAGCTCATCTTCCCCTCATATTAGGCATTATCTATCATAACAAAGAACAATCATTAAGGGGAAAGCTTACTTCAACTCTATAGAACACTTAGAACATGAAGAAGGGAAACATTTCCTAAAATATCTCATAGCCTCCTACTCAGAGTTGTGGTGCACAACACAACCATGAATAAGACTCTAATCAATATGGTGTGTTGGACTCTAAGGATCTAAAAACCTAGTGCTCTGATACTACCTTTGACATGACCCAACCCTAGGGCCTAGCCATGACACGACATATGGGGAATTCGAAGGGGCTCTAAGGAAGCATCTTAACATATCATTACATATCCTCCGTTGTGGAAATAATAAAGTATCAATAAAACATTAGGAGCAAGGGCAAAGGGGCTAAGTGAAAACTTCCACATAACGAACAACAAAAGTCAATAAAGATGAGGCTCATAGCATAAGTACATAACATATCCAATAACACCTCTACTACATAGATAAGAGCGGGGGCCAAGACAAAGCAATAGGGCTCACCCTCATACTCAATACATAAGTCAAAGAGAGAAGTCATAATACATAGCAATAGATCATAAGTAACGACCCCAAAATAGAGGACTCACCAACAATCTTGATAGAAGTCGTACTAGCCATTTGGAGGAGGATGATCAAGCGGTTTGCTAGTTCCTACATGGTGACATCATGTAGGCATAGAGTATGCATTAGTACATTTGAATATACTAAGTATGTAAAGGGAATATTTTATGCAACCTACATGGTGACATCATGTAGGCATAGAGTATGCATTAGTACATTTGAATATACTAAGTATGTAGGATACAAACCTCTCTAGAATTCATTTTTTGGAAAATCAAAATTGCTAATTGTTTGCTCTTAAATTGGGGCTAGACCCATTTTCCACACAAAATGACCCCCTGCACAAGAATATAAAGTCAGATTTTCAATATCGTGCATGAATTTTGGGACATATAGAAATTATGATTCTGGGGACTTCCGAGGCCCATTTCAGGCACTTATTGGGGTTGTTACAGTGATTACCAAAAGAAGGTGGGAATGGAATCATGAAGTCTATCCCCCATACATCGAAGATCTCCACTACTAAGATGTTGATCAGGGGCATCTCATGCCTCTTGGAGATGGTGCCGGTCTTCTGGCATACATCACAAACCCTCACATAGTGTATAGTATCTTTAAAGAGAGTGGGCTAGAAGAAACCCAATGGTTGCACATTATGAGCTGTTATCTCATCTCCATAATGGCCCCTACAAAGAGAAAGATGGCACCTTTCTAAGATTGTTTGCATCTCAGGCTTAGGAAGACATCTTTTGACCATTCGATTAGCCCCTTGTTTCAAGAGATATGTCTCATCCTAGATAGTCTTTGCATCATGTGCCAGTAGCTTCCTTGGCTAATAGGTAGCATCTGGGGAAACACATCACTCACCAAGTAGTTCACAATATCAGCATACCAAGTTAGCTTATCTACTTCTAGAGCCAGCAGCTGCTCATCTGGGAACTCTTCATTAATCTGTATTTGCTCACCAATGTCAGCATTATTCTCTAGGTGGGTCAAGTGATCTGTAATCTGGTTCTCACACCCTTTTTGATCCTTAAACTCTATGTTAAACACTTGCAATAATAGGATCCATCTGATTAGTTGGGGCTTTGCATCCTTCTTGTTAAACAAGTACCTTACGGCAGCATGGTCTATGAACACTATGACGTCGGTGCCCACCAAGTAAGATCTAAACTTATCAAATGCATATACTAATGCAAGCATCTTTTTCTCAGTAACTATATAGTTGCTTTGAGCTATATGTAGAGTTTTACTAGATTAGTAGATGGAGTTGAACACCTTTTCTATGCACTGCTCTAATACTGCCCCCACAACCATGTTACTCGTATCACATATGAGCCCAAAGGGTAGCTCCCAATCTGGTGCTATCATTATTAGTGCCTCGACCAGCTTCTTCATCAATATCTCAAAGGCCTGCAAGCAAGAAGCATCAAAGTTAAAGGATACCTTTTTCTCCAGGAGAGCACACAATGGCTTTGCAATCTTTGAGAAGTCCTTGATGAATCGGTAGAATAACCCCCATATATCCAAAAATTCTACAGACTCTCTTGACTGACACTAGTGGAAAAAGCTTCTCTATAACCTCAATCATTGCTCTATCTACCTCCAAGCTACATTTGGATACCTTGTGCCCCAAGACTATCCCCTCCTTAACTAGAAAGTGACATTTTTCCTAGTTAAGGATGTGGTTAGTTTCCTCCCATCTTGCTAGCACTCTGTCCAAATTGTATGGACATATCTTGAATGACTCCCTAAAGACTAAGAAATCATCCATAAACACCTTTACATAGTCCACCACCATGTCATGGAATATGGCCATCATGCACTTTTGGTAAGTGTCTGGTGCATTGCATAAACCAAAGGGCATATGTTTGGAAGATAGGTTCCATATGGACATGTGAAAGTTGTCTTCCCTTGACCTTGATTATAATTGTTACCTGATTATATCTCGAGTATCCATCTAGGAAGCAGTAATACTCTTGTTCAATAAGCATATCCAATATACAATTAATGAAGGGCACCGGGTAGTGGTCTTTTCGAGTGTCATCATTCAATTTTTTGTAGTCCCTGTAGATGCAATACCCTGTCACTGTTCTAGTCGGGATAAGCTCATTTTTATCATTGGTGATGACTGTTATCCCCTCTTTCTTGGGGACACACTGCACCAGACTCACCTATTTGCAATCTGAGATAGGGAAGATGACCCCCGCATCCAACCACTTGATAACTTCTTTCTTTACCACCTCCTTCATGATCTGATTCAACCTCCTCTATGGCTGGGCCATTAGCTTATGGCCCTCATCTATAAAAATCATATACATACACAAGGCTAGGCTAATGCCATGGATATCTGATATTTGATAACCCATTGCTCTCTTCCTTCTCTTCTGTACAACTACAACACATTCTACCTGGGCTGCAATCAATGAAGCAGACAAGATTTCAGGAAAAACTATTATTTTCAACAAGGAAAACATACCTGAGATATATTGGCAATGACTTCAACTAAAGCTGAGAAACTTTTTCAACTAAGGGTTTAGGAGGAGGTTTCAACACCCTGTTAATGGCCCAGCTGTTTTCTTTAGCTGATGACATTGTGATTGTTCATCACACTTTCTATTTCTCTGGCCTCTACATTATCCACTTGCACGTTCAGTAACACTCTGGCTAATTGGTCTGTGATCTCCACCTGGCTTACTATAGCTGTTGTATCTAGTACCTTGATAGTTGTCAAGCCCTTATTTGCAGCGGGCAGTTTTATAGCTTTGTAGATATCAAACACTTCAACCTTTCATGGGATCTCATGGTGAGCCTCCCTGCTATCACATCAATCAGGGCCCCTCCTGGTGCTAGGAATGGGTGACTAAGAATAAATGGAACCACTAGATCAGGTTCAAAATCCAAAATGATGAAGTCCACAGAGAAGATGAGAGATCTCACCTGGACTAAGACATCCTAAATCACAGCATTTGGCCTTTCCATAGAACAATTAGCCAATTGTAATATGATAGTGGTGGGCTTTAGGTTTTCAAGCCCCAACTTTAAGAACATGGAACTGGGCATGACATTAATACTTAGCCTAAATCATATAAACCTCTTATATTCAAATAATTCCCAATGGTTACTTGCACAGTGAAGCTCCCAGGATCTTTCAACTTGGTCGGCAGTTAGGATCTATTCAGAATCCTGGAGCTACATGCCTCTATGAGTGCTATGTTTTCATATTCAACCAACTTGTTCTTGTTGGGCACAATGTCCTTCACATATTTGGCATACTTTGGGATCCTATGCAAAACATCAATAAGAGATATGTTGATCTATACAAGTTTTAGGAGCCTAATGAATATTTGAAAGCAGTCATCCTCCTTGTTTTTTTTCAACTTTTGGGGGAATAGAGGAGAAAAGTTAGGCATTGGAATCCCCTCATCAATAGTTGGGTTGGGATTGCCAGCCTCATCATTCAGTATAGTGCTTGGCTTTAGCCCCATCTCTCTTCTTTGGGATCAACTCAGTCAATGGTCTTCCACTCCTAGCACTGACTGCATTCACCTACTTTGGGTTAGGGTCAGTGTTACTTGGCAAGCCTCTTTGAGGTCATGAATTTGCAGCACTTGCCAATTGTAATATTTCTCTATGTTTTGGAGACCATGTTTGTTCCGCTGAATTTCTTCCTCTTGTCGATTCTGATTTGCCAAAATTTTCCTCAGTACCTCACTATCAGTCATGGTGTTTAGGTTGGCCTACTTTGCAGGCTGTGCATTTGTTGATTGTAGTAAGCATTGCCACCCTATGGTCTCTTCTGAGGTGGTCCCTGATTTTGCTGATTTCCACCCCAAGAGAAGTTAGGATGGTTCCTTTAATTTGGGTTGTATGAGTTCCCAAAACCATAATATCCACCTCTATTAGCATTGCCCACAAAGTTCACTGCTTCTGGATTAGCTCCAAAAAATTCAGCAGTGTGATCTCCTCCTCTACAAACATCAAACCAACTATTTTGCTATTGTTGTACCATATTTACTAGTGCTAGTTATTGACCCATAGCTATCGGTGCTTGCGGTGTTGACCTAATGCCAGATTGTTAAAGTGAGTGGTCATCATATTCTGCATGGCTGACATCTGAGCCTGCAAGGCAGTTATAACATCAATCTCCAACATACCAGCTTGCTTTTGAACTACCAATCGGTTTTATCCACCATTCCACCTAGGATTGCCTTGTGTAATATGATTGAGAAGCACATATAACTCATTGTATATCTTGTCCAATGCCTGTCCACTTGTAGTAGAATCAATAAGAATCTTAGTGGTGAGTTCTAAACCTTGAATAAAGGTATGGACCAACACTGCGTTAGCCTAATAATGATGGGGATAATTAATATGAAGAGTTTTAAACCTGTTGAGAAACTCTCTAGAAATGCCCCAAAATATGCCTCGGAAATGTCCATAATCGTAATTTCCATATATTTTAAAATTCATACGTGATATCAAAAATTTGACTACATATTCGTGATCAATGGGCAAATTTGAGTGGGTATGGGTATAACCCCAGTTTTAAAGAAATAGTAGTGAAATATTATTTTCCAAAAATTTGCTTATCAAGTGTCGATCCGCACCCTGGCCGCGATGCGCCAAGGGCACGAATTAGTGTTATTTTGGTCCCTAGTTTTCTGTTTCAACCTAAAGCTTTGAGGACTTGGACTGATGCCCTCTTATGCATAAAACCACCTATACTTACTCATTTTTCAACTCTATATCACTCAATACACTCTCAAAACCCTCTCTAAAACTTAGCCAATCCAAATTCAAGTGTGCCAAACTTATTTTTGGATCTCAAGAACTTCAATCAAGCTTCAAATTCTGATTCAAATCTACATCAAGAAAATCCTTGAAAATGAGGTATGTGGGTTTCAAACATTGGGTCCTTTCACCCATGGTGCCAAACCTTCCTTTTTATGTGAATTACATGTTTTCAAGTTGGATTATCTATGGGTATCTCTTATTATGAAGTTTGATTAAAAATTATGCTAGGGTTTCATAAAATGTTGACTGTTTATGCAAGTTTTGAGTAATGAATCTATAATCTATTATGAGATTTGATGAGGGGTTTCAAGCTATCTTGCATGAGGGTTTTAGTATGTGTTGGTGGGTTGATTTACCTTGAGTTTTCTCACATGATTTTGCTCTTGTATTGCATGATTTTGAACTAGCATTACACACCCGCGAATTGTTTGATAAAATGTCGATCAAGGATTTTTGAGTTATTGATAATCTATTGTATAGCTTATGAGCCAAGTAAATTTATGATAATGAAAGGAATGCATGTACGTGTCAAATTCATGGAATATATCTATGGTGTTACAAGTTGACCACACATTGTTCAGGGGGTGACATGCCACAATCACTTTGATAGGGGTGTTATGCCCATCTACGATGTTGAGGGGCATATACCTTAACCACTATGATGGGGGTGCTATGCCCATATACCATGTTGAGGGGTATATACCTTGACCACTTTGATGGGGGGTGCTATGCCCATCTACCATGGTGATGGCCAAATACCTCAATCGCCTCATCTCTCTTCTTTGGGATCAACTCAGTCAATGGTCTTCCACTCCTAGCACTGACTGCATGTGATGGCCAAATACCTCAATCGCCTTCCAAGGGGGTGGAATGCCTTGGATTCTAAGTAATTGTTGTCTTGGTCTATGAAGATGGTCTCTTCCTATTCATGTAATATGTTCTATACAAGCATGTTTTACTTCAATCATTGGTCATGCATGCCATATTGTTTTATACTTATTCCTTGCTTATGATTATACATTTTAACTATGTTGCCTTTCTCTTGTTGCATTGCGTCCTACATACTTAGTACATTTAAATGTACTAATGCATACTCTATGCCTACATGATGTTACCATGTAGGAATTGGAGCCCCTTACGATCATCCTCCACATGGGTAGTTTTGGCATCTTGAAGATAAGCTTTGATGTGTCCTCAAGTCTAGGGACACTAGCTATGCTACTCTTGCTTTGCTTACTCTTTATGTTAAACTCTAGATACTATGAGGGTGAGCTCGGAAAGTGTCTTGGCCCCCACTTAAATATATGTTTAGAGGTGTTAGAACAACTGATGTACTTATGCTTTGAGATTTGACTCTTCCATTTTTTATGCTGTCAAAGACTTCCCTTAGTGACTTTATCCTTATTTATACTCTCTTATTGTTGTTTAATTGCTTCCCCAACGAAAGATGTGTAAATAAAATGCTAAGAGGCTTGTTTAGGGTCCCTTTGGGTTCCTATTCATCGTGTCACATCTAGGCCCTAGGCTTAGGTCATGACAAATTGGGTATTAGAGCACTAGGTTGTTAATGGTCCTCGTAATCCAATATACTGCGTTGATTAGAGACTTGTCCATAGTTGTGAAGTGCACCATAACTATGAGTAAGAAGTTATGAGGTATTTTCTCAAATCTGGTTCACCCAATGGAAGGTGGAGAAGGGGAATAACAGTTACATCCTTTAGGAAGAGTTCAAGGTGGCATTTCTCAACTAGTTCTTCTCTCTTAAGCTAAAGGAGGCCAAAATGATGTAATTTATGAATCTAAACAAGGATATATGAGTATGAGGGAGTATGCCCTCAAGTTCAATCAACTCTGCAAGTATGCTCCATAATTGGTGGCCAAGACGAGGTCTAGGATAAACAAATTTATGATGGGTGTGTCTGATTTGGCTAATCAGAAGTGACATGCCACCATATTGAAAAGTGATATGCATTTGGGTCACCTCATGACATATGCCGAAAAATTGGAGGGGGAAAAACTTAGAAAAAGAAGAAGTGGTGAGGCCAAGAGGGCTCATTTTGAAGGTAGATCCCAAAGTTCCAAGGGTAGCCGGTTTCATTAAGACCAAGGATCTTCTAATGCTCCTAATTAAAGGTTTGCTAATGACAACCCAAGGGTCCAAGGTGGTGGTGGTATGGTTCCTAACCCTATGTGCCCAAGACCTTGTAGAGGCCATGATGGCCCATGTTTGAAGAACACTAATGCTTTCTATGGTTGTGGAGAAGTGGGTCATAAGGTGATGAATTGTCCTCTCAATCAACACAAGGGCAGACATAGTCGTCCATAACGCCAAGGTGCAAATACGAGTCTAAAGGGAAGAGGAGGCCAACAAGGGGGTGCTCCAAGGCCAAATAGGTTTTATGCTCTTTAAGAGAGGCAAAGAGTGGATGAGGTGCCTGATGTCGTCACTGGTATGTTAAAGGTTTTTGATTTTGATGTGTATGTTAAAGGTTGGAAGAGGGTTTTATAAGGCCTAGTCAATCACCTTGGGGTGCATCGACGTTTTATGTGAAGCAGAAAAGATGGTACTTTTAGAACGTGCATTGATTACCGGCAACTTAATAGGGTCACTATAAAGAATAAGTACCCTTTACTAAGAATTGATGACCTTTTTGACTAACTTCAAGGGGCTAGTCACTTCTCTAAGATTAATCTTTGGTCCGAGTATCACCAAGTGAAAGCGAGGGAGTGTGACGTTCCCAAGATGGCCTTCCAGATTAGGTATGAAAACTATGAGTTTGTCATTATGTCCTTCGGGTTGAATAATGCATCAGCTATATTGATGGATCTTATAAATAGGGTCTTTAAACCCTACCTTGATTTATTTGTGGTGGTTTTTATATCTTCTCCCATAGTAAGGAGGAGCATGTTGATTACTTGAGGGTGGTGTTATAAATCTTGAGGGAGGAGAGGTTGTATGCAAAATATGAAAAATGTGAGTTTTGGTTGAAAGAGGTTGCTTTTCTAGGTCATGTGGTGTCGAGTGATGGCATTAAGGTGGATTCTAAGAAGATAGAGGTGATTAGAAATTGGAATAGACATTTGACTCCATCGGACATTAGAAGTTTCTTAGGTTTAGCGGGTTATTACCAGAGGTTTATGAATGGGTTCTCCTCTACTGCTTCTCCTTTGACTAAGTTGACCCAAAAGAAGGCAAAATTTGTGTGGACTGACGAATGTGAGAAGAGTTTCCAACTTTGAAAGATAAGGTTGTCTCCACTCCTATCTTGTCTATATCGGAAGGGTTAGAAGGGTTTGTCGTGTATTGTGATGCCTCAAGAATTGGTTTGGGTTTTGTATTGATGCAAAATGGTAAGGTGATAGCATATGCATCTAAACAACTTATGGTGCATGAAAAGAATTATCCTACCTATGATTTTGAATTGGTCGCCATGGTATTTTCTTTGAAAATTTGGGGTCATTATTTTTACAGGGTTCATGTGGATGTGTTTACTGATCATAAAAGTCTCCAATATGTGTTCACCTAAAAAGATCTCAAGTGAGACAAAGAAGGTGGTTAGAGCTCCTTAAGGATTATGATATGAGTGTGCATTATCACCTCGGTAAAGCTAATGTTGTGGCCGATTCTCTATGTATGGTGTCTATAGGTAGTCTAGCACATGTTGATGTTGGTGGCACAGAGGTGGCTAGAGAGGTTCATCGATTGGCTAGATTAGGAGTTATGTTGGAGGAGATTGACACTGCTGGTGTAATGGTTGTTGATGATTCTAAATCTTCATTGGTTTAGGAGGTAAAGGCAAAGAGAGATCTTGATCCCTCCTTATTAGAATTAAAGGCCTTGGTGAGAGATGGTAAGGTGGAGGTTTTCTCCTAAGGGGGAGATACATTGCTAAGTTTGTATCCGGTTGTCATAATTGCCAACAAGTGAAATCCAAACATCAAAGGATGATTGGCCTAGCCTAAGATATAGAGATTCTCTGCAAGTATGCTCCATAATTGGTGGCCAAGACGAGGTCTAGGATAAACAAATTTATGATGGGTGTGTCTGATTTGGCTAATCAGAAGTGACATGCCACCCTACTTGGAAATGGGATGAAATCAACATGAATTTTGTGGTTGGGTTTCCCAAGACTACAAGTCATTTTGATTTTATTTGGGTTGTGGTTGATAGAATGACAAAGTCGGCTTATTTCCTACCGGTCAAAACTACTTATACAACCAAAGATTATTCCAAATTGTATATTCATGAGTTGGTTAGATTGCATGGGGTGCCTTTGTCAATTAGATCGGATAGTGGTGCTCAATACACTTCACACTTTCGGAGGACCTTCCAAAGAGGTCTTGGTACCAAGGTTAAGCTTAGCATGACCTTTCACCCTCAAATGGATGGCCAAGCTGAAAGAACTATCCAAACTATTGAGGATATACTTAGAGATTGTGTTTTGAAGTATAATGGTAATTGGGATGAACAACTTTCACTCATTGAGTTTGCTTACAACAATAACTATCATTTAAGCATTGGTATGGCTCCTTTTGAGTCTCTCTATGGTAGACTTTGTAGTTCCCCAGTTGGATGGTTTGAGGTAGAGGAGATGGCTATGTTAGGTTTAGATTTTAATATGGAGGCCATGGAGAAAGTGAGGTTAATAAGGGAGAGATTGAAAACAGCCAAAAGTCGATAAAAGTCATATTCCTATGTGAGGAGAAGGGATCTCGAATTTAAGATTGGTGATTGGGTCTATTTGAAGGTCTCACCCATGAATTGTGTAGTTTAGTTTGGCAAGAAGAGTAAATTGAGACCAAGGTTTGTGGGTCCTTATAGAGTGTTGACGAGGATTGGTAAAGTGGCCTATGAGTTGGAGTTGCCCATGGTTCATTCAGTCTTCCATGTATCTATGTTAAGAAAGTGTGTGGGTTACCCAAGTGCTATTGTACCTTTGGATGTTATGGGTGTGGTAGAAGACAATTTGACTTATGAAGAGGCCCCAGAAGAAATTTTGGATAGACAAGTGCAGAGGTAGAGAAACAAGGATGTAACTTGTGTGTA
Source organism: Solanum virginianum (assembly GCA_000787875.1). NCBI lineage: Eukaryota > Viridiplantae > Streptophyta > Magnoliopsida > Solanales > Solanaceae > Solanum > Solanum virginianum. The sequence goes on from DF359140.1 coordinate 157,095, forward strand.
GGTTCTTTTGAGAAACCAACAAGTTGAAAGTGCCACATGGGAAGCCAATGCAGACATGCAAAAGGATATCCATATCTCTTCCACTCAACTCAAGCCTGAGGTACTAATTTAAGTCTCCTACATAATTTCAAGTCTTAAATTACAGGCCTTGTGTCATTTGAATGCATTCATGTTTATGTTAACAAGTTTATGGTGATTTTTGGCACTTATATTGAGATTTTTGAAATTATGTTCAAATGCATTTGTTGCGTTCATGTGTTGGGCTGAAATCATCTTGATTATTTCTCTTATGTATGTTTCTTTGATATTCGGGGAAAAATATTCCCAAGGAGGAGATATTGAAATGCCCCAAAAATGCGCCTTGGAAATGCCCACAACCGTAATTTCAATATATCTCATAAAATATGTGTGATATCAAAATTCTGACTTCATATTCGTGATCAGGGGTGAAATTAAGTGGGAGATGGGTATAACCCCGAGAAAGATAAGGTTGTCTCCACTCCTATCTTGTCTTCATATTCGTGATCAGGGGTGAAATTAAGTGGGAGATGGGTATAACCCCGATTTTAGAGTAGCTATAGTGAAATTTCATTTTCCATAAATTTGCTTATCCAATGTCAATCCGTGCCCTGGCTGAGACGTGCCAGGGGCGCGGATCAGTGTTATTTTGGTCCCCAGCTATCTATTTTGGCCTAAGGCAATGGGGTCTTAGGCTCATACCCTCCTATGCGTAAAAACACATATTCTTAGTCATTTTGCAACTCTATATCACTCAAGACACTCTGAAAACCCTCTCTAACACCTAGCCAAATATTTCATGCAAATTCAAGTGTACCAAACTCATTTCCAGATCTCAAGAACTTCATTCAAGCTTCAAGTTCTCATTCAAAACTTATTATGAAGTTTGATTAAAAACTATGTTGGGGTTTCATAAAATATTAATTGTTTATGCATGTTTTGAGCTATGAATCTATGATCTATTATAAGATTTGATGAGGGGTTTCATGGTATCTTGCATGAGTGTTTTACTATGTGTTGGTTGGTTGATTTACCTTGATTTTTCTCACATGATTTCACTCTTGAATTGGATGATTTTGAACTAGCATTACACACTCGCCAAGTGTTTGATAAAATGTTCGGTTAAGGATTCTTAAGTTATTTATGATTTATTGTATGGCTTATGAGTCAAGTGACTTTATGATGATGAAAGGAATGTACGTATGTGTTGAATTCATGAAAAGTATCTATAGCGTTACAAGTTGACCACACCTTATTGAGGGGGTGACATGCCTCAATCACTTTGATGGGGAGGTGCTATGCCCATCTATCATTTTGAGGGGTAAATACCTTGACCACTATGACGGGGGTGCTATGCCCATCTACCATGTTGAGGGGTTTATACCTTGACCACTTTCATGGGGGGTGCTATGCCTATCTACCATGTTGAGGGGTATATACCTTCACCACTTCATAGCGGGTGCTATGCCCATCTACCATTTTGAGGGGTAGATACCTCAATCGCCTTCCAAGGGGGTGGCATGCCTTGGATTCAAAGTAATTGTTGGCTTGGTCTATGACAATGATTTCTTCGTACATATGTAATATGTTCTGTACAAGCATATTTTACTTCAAACATTGGTCATACATGTCATGTTGTTATTATACTTATCCTTGCTTATGATTATGCATTTTGACTATGTTGCCTAGCTCTTGTTGTATTGCATCCTACATACTTAGTACATTCATGTGTACTAATGCATACTTTATGCCTACATGCTGTTACCATGTAGGAACTGGATCCCCTCATGATCATCCTCTACGTGGCTAGTTTTGGCATCTTGAAGATAAGATTTGGTGAGTCCTTATTTTCGGGGACACTAGATATGTTACTCTTGCTTTGTTTACTCTTTATGTTTAACTCTTGATACTATGAGGGTGAGTTGGAAAGTGTCTTGGCACCCGCTCAAATCTATGTCTAGAGGTGTTATTGCAACAAATTATGTACTTATGCTTTGAGCTTTGACTCTTCCATGTTTTATGCTATCAAAGACTTCCCTTAGTCCATTTATCCTTATTTATACTCTGTTATTGTTGTTTAATTGCTTCCATAACCATGGATGTGTAAATGATATAGTAAGGGGCTTGTTTGAGGTACCTTCAGATTCCCATTCGTCATGTCAAGTCTAGGCCCTAGGCTTGGGTCGTGACATGGCCCAAGCCTGATATAGATTTTCTCCAATCTTTTTCTTGAAGCTCAGAATCTCACTCCTTGGTTTGGTTGTCTTGCCCGATGAATATCCATATCTCTTCCACTTTGGGCTCCAATCTTTTTCTTGAAGCTCAGAATCTCACTCCTTGGTTTGGTTGTCTTGCCCGATGAGAAGAATCAAGTGAAGAAATTTCAAGCCAAATCATCCCAAGAAGTGATGGAATTGGGTAGCTCAATCTGTATCCACCTTCATGCTTCCTCCAGCAGTGAGAAAGGAAACAAGGTCATCATCACAGAGTCTCTATTCACCCTTTGGGAATAAACATATCTGCAATCTCCAAGAAGTTCTGAAGATGGGCCATTGGGTCTTAATATGGCAACCCAGTGAATTGGCCAGTAAAGTGTAGTAACTGGACTATATTCTATTTAAGTTCCCAGTACCACTGAGCTTTGGCTTTCAAAAGTAACAAGCAACATTGGTGATTCTTATGATTACCACATCACTGACTGGCCTAGGTGTTGCTGCGAGTACAAGTGGATCTCGATTCGCCATTTCTTCTCTGTTAGGTTCAACTTCTTCTTTATTATCTTATGGCTCTTCCTGTTCAATGAGTTGAATTAGTAGAATTGAGTACAAGAGTCCTGCCCTTCTATTAGATTGGTAAAAGCAAAAATCTTATTCCTCCAGTGTAGCAACTGAGCACCTGCAAAAACAACATGACTAAGATCAAATGTAGTGAACATAACCAAACAAAACAACTCAGAAACTTAACCAACTTCTACTTTAAATCCCCAGCAATGGCACCAAAAACTTGTTGCTCCCCAAAGCACGCAGGTTGACATGGTCTAAACAGGTAATATAGTGGCCCTAATTAAGAGGCCGTGATATCAAACCCAAAGGATTTAAACAAAATTAGTTAAGAATCCAAGTTATTACGTTCAGAGTGTTTTGTGTAAAATGGTGGGAAGATTTGTTGAAAAATTAAACAACTAACTAAACTACTAAAACTGACTGGTTTGCTGTTAACTTATCAAATTAAGAGCGATTCTGGGATTTTAAACTTATCAACGCAGTTCTAGTCTCAAAGTTTGTAAATATGTCAGGGTTCCTGACTACTGATTCACAGGGTTAAAATTACCTAAACAGGGTTGCACACCTCTGCCAGCCTATCATTATTGACTGCCTAACTACATCATTAAGCGAAGATAGACACACCAATAAAAGTGCTTTAATTTTATCATCCTTTATTATTAACTAAACGAGGTGTAAGGGCAGTTGTCACAGGTCTCCCTTACACGAATCAATCAAAGCTCCCAGTCGAACAAGCTCCTTATACTACTGTGTTCTATCCATTCCAACATCTCTCGAATCAAGAATCAACAGCAACTTTACTCCCTAGTTGGCCAGACTTTGAAGTATAGATATAAGTAGTATAAGAGTAGTCTATAGAAATCCATTCATATATGCAAAATATCAAGAACTAAAACTTTGTCTGTGGCTATGATCCAAGAATATGGGAAAATTATCCACTCATCATAGGTTCTTACATCATGAATAGGCTAAAAATCATTAACAACTAAGAAAAAAAGATGAAAACTAACCAAAATGGCCCTAGAAAAGAGTTTTCAGTCGTCTCCTCTATGTTCCGTCAAAAACTAGTTATGAAACTTAAAGCTTAAAGCAAAATATAATTGAAATATCTTGTAATTTGAACGCACATCCTCAAAGTCTATGATGCAGACCACCATGTTTTGACCAGATTTTCACTTTATTCTATGACTAGACCATTTTACTATTTTGCATAACTGTTTCTTCTTGAACATCTATCACAATCCAAGCATATGGCCTAGTCATGACCGGCGAATGCAGAACTGGAAGGAACCTCTAACAAGCCTCATAACATATCATTACACATTTTTGGTCGCGAAAGCAATTAAAAATGACAATAAAAGATAAGCATAACAAGGGGAATTGGAACTAAGGGAAAGAGTTAAACACTTGAATAATATAAACGAGTCAAAGCTCAA
>DF359139.1:1771-19217 GCA_000787875.1 Solanum virginianum
AATCTGGACTCCGCTAGAGCTAACTGCCCCTCTTACACCTCTACCAAGACCCATAAGTGCTTGTTGACCCCTACCTACTGGAGGAACTAATGATGAAGATACAACAGCTGATCTGGTAGGTTATGCTATATCACCCATTGGTCTCTTTGGACAATCTCTTATCATGTGCCTTGGCGAACCATACTAATAACAAGCATTTGTACCAACATGACACATACATGGATGATTTTTTACCATACTGTCTACAAGGTTATATAGGAGCCATTTACTGGTGTACTGAATACCCTGCTGTCGGGGCACCTTGCCTTTCACTTCTCTGACCCAACTGATTCCTTCAAAACCCCTAAAGTTGTGGTGGAGCACTGGCTATAGAGTAAGAGGATGATGGCCTAGGCGGTCTGTTGGAAAACTGAGCCCTAAGCTCACTTCGGGATAGTGTAAACTGCCTCATAGACCTAGCCCGCTTAGGCTACTCCCTTTCTAGCTCTTGTGCCTCCTCTTTTGCCTCTGGTCCTCCAGTTTCTGTGCAAATGCTTGCATTCTTGCTATATCCATATCTTTGTTCATGGAAGCAATTGTACAGTCTCTGACCAAATATATATCCAACCTATCGACGTACTGATAAACTCTGTCTGCCATAGTAGCAACTATATTAGGGGCATACCTGGATAAGGAATTAAATTGGAGGCTATACTCCCTGACGCTCATTTTACCCTGGTAGAGGTTCAGGAACTGATCCGCACGGGCCTCCCAGATCTCCAGTGGCAAGTAATGACCAAGGAATGCCTCTTTGAACTCTTTCCAAGTAGTTGGAGGTGCATCTATACCCTTAGATTGCTTCTAGGCTTCATACCATATATAGCCACACCCTTCAGCCTATACATCGCCAACTCAATAGCTTCTGTACCACCAACATGCATGACATCTAAAATGCGTTGTATCTGATCAATAAAATCTTGAGGATCCTCATTAGGGTCTGACCTAGTTATTAGGGTCTAACCCAGTGAAGGATAGGGGGTCCAGATTAAGGAAATCATGTATCCTCGTGCCAGCTGCCCTATTTGCACCACCTGCACCTGTAACTGGGCCTTCTTGCTTTTGTCCTTGGCTAGCCACTATCCGTGTCAATAATTGGACTGTATTTCTCAGTTCCTGCACTGTAGTATCAACAGGTGGTTCTGGGGCAAGTTCACTATTCCCGAGTTCATCAAGAACTAAAGGAATTGAAGATGTCTATGATAGAGACTCATCTTGGCCCTCATTACGTTGCCTCCTCTGCCTGGCTATACCAACCCCCACCTCCACTTCCTTCCCTTTACCTTTGCTCTTCCTGGTTTCACTGTAATTTACATAGTCTACAAAACCTCTAAGCAATAACAGGTATCTGATAAGGGTTGGGACTGGCCCCGCCTTGACTAACTATATAATACAAAACATAAGCTCTAGACATACAAAGCCCCGAAGCAACCTGGAGCTTGGTGACCACAGTCTCCTTTGGTGCCCTAACTTTGCTTTCCCACTCAAGAACTGCCTCATTTGTAAAGTGGAAGTACACTCTCTTAGTTCGGCAATCTACGGTGGCATAGCAAGAAAATCCTGTACTCTTACTGGGGAGATACTAGCACCTATACCTGCAGCATGAAATGCAGGTCCCCCGTAAGGGATGTCAGTACAAGATAATGTACTGAATATATAAGGCAGGAAACAATATATGTGAAATAACAACTTAAATGAAACTATCCACTGATGTATGATAAGAGACCACCTCTGCTTATACTGTGGGATCATGTACTTTACATTCTTTATATCACTTTACCTTTACTATAGAATCAGTAAAAAATCTATGCACAGCATACAGTAAAAGACCTAGCTGATCAGGGGTAACTGTATCGGGTTTGTCCCTATGCTAGGCTAGTGGTCTAGCCCCACTCCGCAAGAGCTAACCCCCGTGATAGGATCGACCCTGGCTAGGTGACTCTCTCACCCCTTAGGCNNNNGATCTCTCACCCCTTAGGCTGCCACCTATCTATAATCAATATACTTTACCTTTCAATTACCTTTGAGATGATCTTTTAGTGGTCACATTATTAAAGCTTTAGAACTGTATATACAACATGTGACATGTAGATAACTATACAAGACAATATGACAATGGAAAGAGGACGTTCCACAATTAATGGAGTGCGTATGAGATGTAACAACCTATGAACTTTATTTGGCAATAAGAACTCATGTAAGTTGGTATCCACAGGTATATGTAGCAATGAAGGTAACTATGTAGGAAAGCATATGAATATGTGAAACAGTGGAGACATTGCGAGTAGTCACATCAGAGTTGGTAAGCGCCTTTATGTGCCAAGGAAAACTACAGATTTCATGCCAAGTAAAATGGAAGCAAATAGCCTTACATACCTCATTACACGACCTCGATATTACCTTGGGATAACCTTTCCTTCCTCAAAATGTTTAGCTACAACATACTAAGTAATAAAACTAGCATTAGAGGCCAATAAACACATCTTAGACACCCAACTTCACATAGAAACAACACCCGGGCAGCAAGCTTGCAACCACAAACCCGAGCGTACTTACCCACTGTTTTGCCTTTAATTATATTTTCCAATGGACATTAACATCTACACATTATGTACAACCTAGTGTAGCACCGTATCAGCCCTATAACAGTCCACAAAACAGGACACACAACAATTCTACACAGCATACAAACGGACAACATAACATTACATCTTTTCGCTACCTTTCAACGTCGGTAATTCCAAACCTATCCCAACTTTAACAAAATTGTTCCTCACACATTTACACATACTATCAGCCTTCAAACAGTCTCAGTAAAGTACCAGATCAACAATAAAAACATGGAACAATAGCTATGTATACATCAGCCCATAAATTCCAATCAAGAACACAATTGTGATATCGCGTAAATGCTTACTGTTGGGGTCTGTAAAAGCAATCAAACAGCCTGCATATACCACTTCCAATCTATCCTTTGTTAACTACACAAATAATACTTCATAATATAGCAAACCAAGAAGAGAAAAAACTCATAATCAACAAGAAAAGTGCGCAGCAACATCAACAACACATGCTGTCCAGGATTTTCAGCATCAACACAACCAACATATTCTCTTGTTTGTCATGAGAAAATTATACTAAACATATACTTAAGATTTCTTAACTTATCCTTCAATATTAGGATGTCCTTCCAGAATCCTTGAAGGTTTTGTTGGCTGCCCTTGGATATGAAGAAAGGAGAATAAAATGTTTTCTTAGAATGCTGAAATTTGTATTCAAACGTGAGAGTGAAATGAGCTTACTGTTTGTACTCTTTGTATAGGAACTTTTGGCCAACTTTGGCTTGGATTTTTAGCCACATATTAGTATGTCTTAAGTAGTAGGTGATGCAGCAGCTTGGACCTTGAACATGGGCAAAATTGGGTTTCCAAATTGATTAATTTTAGGCTGCCTATATGTAGATTTTTCCTTCTCTTATTGTGGCCCAATTAGTTAAGTATTGTATAATGTTATTGGGCCTATTTCATCCTTCATGTTGGGCTGTAAATACAGCCCACTTATAGTACTAAAACATGGGCCAAAGATACTCCCTTAACTCATACTTTATTCATAATCAGAATTGGACAATTTCAACGTCGGGTCTCACCTCCATTTAACTCGCAAATTCAAGTTAAGCAAGTAGCTGACTCACTTGCTAGCTTCCTAAGTCCTACAAGAAACTCAATTTTTTTCCTTTGTTTAGGGTCTTAATCCTCTTAATTTGACACAAAACATGTATACATGTAACTTCCTTAAACTTTAGATACACATGACGCCCTTTAAAGCGATGTACAAACACTTTTAAAATTGGCACTAATTTGAAAGTTCATATCATGTTTTATGTGTATAGTGCAAATACTTATAGTGTGTGTGGGGGGTGTTACAGGAAGGGTAATTCCATAGCACCTAAAGGAAAGTTTATCTCATATGTTAGAGCAAAAAAGATGATTGCTAAGGGTTATATCTACCACTTTGTGAGAGTTAAATTTGATGATGTTGAGTCTCCTACTCTTGAGTCAGTACCGATTGTGAATGAGTTTCCAGAAGTGTTTCCTAAGGATCTATTGAAGTCCCTCCTGACAGGGAGATTTACTTTGGGATTGTTGTTTTTCCTGAGACCTAAACTATCTCAATTCTACCTTATAGGATGGCCTCCGTTGAGTTGAAAGAATTGAAAGATTTGTTAGACAAGAGCTTCATAAGGGTGAGTATTTCTTCTTGGGGTGCCCCTAGCCTTAATGGATTTGATGAATAGGGTGTTTAGATAGTATCTTAATATGTTTGTGATTGTTTTCATTGATGACATTTTAGTGTATTTAAGAGATGAAGAAGAGCATGCAAACCACCTCAGAATTATCCTTGAAACACTTATAGACCATGAGTTGTATGAAAAATTCTCAAAATGTGAATTTTGGCTTATGTTTGTGGGTTTCCTATGCCATATTATCTCCGGTGATGGTATTCAAGTAGATGGTCAAAAGATTGAAGTGGTTAAGAACTGGCCCAGACTAATCGCTCCAACTGACATAAGAAGTTTCTTGGGGTTGGCAGGCTACTACCACAGATTTGTAGAGGGATTTTCTTCCTTATCCATACCATTGACTAAGTTGACTCATAAAAAGGTCAAGTATCAGTGGACTGGTGAATGTGAGAAGAGTTTCTAAGAGTTGAAGACTAGACTGACTACTGCAGCAGTTCCAACCTTGCCCAATGGAACAGAGGATTTTGTGATCTATTATGATGCTTCAAGAGTTGGATTAAGATGTGTGCTGATGTAGAGAGGGAAAGTTATAGCCTATACTTCTAGACAACTTAAGATCCATGAGAGGAACTATCCGACCTATGATCTTGAATTGGCAGCCATGGTGTTTGCACTTAAATTCTGGCACTACTACTTATATGGAGTGCATATGGATGTGTTAACCGACCACAAGAGCTTGCAATATATCTTTAGTCGGAAAGAGCTTAACCTGCAACAAAGAAGATGGTTGGAGGTGCTCAAGGATTATGACATGAGTATTCTCTACCATCTAGGTAAAGCTAACATTGTTGTTGATGCTCTTAGTAGGTTGTCAATGGGTAGCACAACCCATATTAAGGAAGAAAAGAAGGAACTAGCTAAAGAAGTGCACCTATTGGCCTGATTAGGAGTTCAACTTGAAGAGAATGATGAGGGAGGAGTTAATAATTAGAATGGGTCTACTTCATTTATGGTGGTAGAGGTGAAAGAGAAGCAAGATCGAGATCTTGTCATACTATGGGTTCTACAATCAATAGAAGCATAATATGCATGCAACCAATCCATCCCAAGAATTACATAAAAATCCAGCATATCTAATTCAACAAAATCACAAGTTAAGATTTTATGCAAAATGAACACAGGATAATTTTTATAGACTCTTTTAGCAACAATGGACTTACCAATGGGGGTAGACACTTGATAAGGTCCACACAACAATTCAGGACTAACATGAAGCTTTTTGTCAACAAAAGGAATAATAAAAGAAAGTGTAGCACTCAGGTTTATCAATGCATACACATCAAAAAAGAACCTTTAACATACCATGATGACATGGGGCACCTCATCTACCCCTTGTCTCCCTTGAAGAGCATAGAACCTATTTTGTTTTGGAGCACCCCCTTGTTGGCCTCCTACCCCTTTTTGATCCGCATTTGCACCATGACCTTGTGGATGCCCATCTCTACCTTTGTTTCTAGCACGAGGACAATCAACCACTTTATGACCTACTTCACCACAACCATAGCAAGCATTGGAGTCCTTCAAACATGGGCCATTATGGCTCCTACCATATCTTTGGCACATAGGGTAAGGTACCACACCACCACTACCTTGGAACCTTGGATTTTCATCAGCATACCTTATATTAGAAGCATTGGAAGACCCTTGGCCTTGGAACTTGTGGCCTTGAGAAAACCGACCACCCTTGGAATTTTGGAATCCACCTTTAAAACGAGCCTTCTTAGACTCACCACTTCTTCTTTTTCTATGTTTTTGACCCTCTAGTTGTTCAGCATATGTCAAATCACCTATGAGCATGGCAGTATGACATTGCTCATTCACCAAGTCGGATACACCCGACATAAATTTATTTATCCTTAACCTTGGCTCGGCAACCAATTATGTGGCAAACTTGGAGAGTTGGTTGAAATTGAGGGCATACTACCTCACACTCATAGACCCTTGTTTTGGATTCATAAATTCCATAATCTTCACCTCCTTTAGTTCAATAGGAAAGAACCAGTTGAGAAATGCTACTTTGAACTCTTCCTAAGGGATAGCATCACCATTCCCCTTCTCCATCTTCCATTGAGTGAACCATATTTGAGCTACCCCTTTGAGTTTATAGGTCGCCAACTCCACTGTTTCCTAAGAATTAACACCCATAATAGACAGAACCTTATACACCTCATCAATAAATTTTTGGGGATCCTCATCCACCTTGGACCCATGGAACTCCAGTGGATTCATCCTAGAAAAATCCCGTACCCTTGAGGTCGGAGTAGGAGCATGAGGGCCTTGGGCCCCTTGGTTGATTTTGTTGGTCATAGCATGAGCCAACATTATTATAGAATCTCAGAACTTATCATGGGCCACTCCCCAATCTTGACGAGCTTGAGGAGTAGGAGGGGTCGATTACTCCTTGGGTGAATGGGCTCTCCTTAGTCTTCCTCTTGGAATAAGCACAATCTTGAATAGCAAAGAACATTCGTTAGAGAAAAAAGCCTTGTCTTACTTCTAAAGCACGAAATAGATCATGAAGAAGGGAAACATTTTCTAAAATACCTCAAAGCCTCTCACTCATAGTTGTGGTGCACTTTCCAACCATGACTAAGACTCTAATAGATGCGGTGTGTTAGATTTCGAGGACTATTAACAACCTAGTGCTCTGATACCAAGTTTGTCATGACCCAAGCCTAGGGCCTAGACATGACATAGTGAATGAGGAACCCAAAGGAACCCCAAACAAGCCTCTTAGCATATCAATCACATATTTTTGGTCACGAAAGAAAAATGACAACAACAAGAGATATAAATAAGGGCAAAGGGACTAAGGGAAGTCTTGATATTTATAAAGCATAAACTAGTCAAAACTCAAAGCATAAGCATATTAATTGTTCTAACAACACCTCTAAACATGGATTGGAGCGGGGGCCAAGACACTTTCCAGGCTCACCCTCATAGTATCAAATGTTCAACTCAAAGAGACATCAAATGGTAAGAGTAGCATAGCTAATGTCCCTAGACTTAAGGACTCACCAAAGCTTATCTTCCAAAGCACCGAACTAGCCATGTGGAGGATGATCAAGAGGTGCTTTGGTTTCTACATGGTAACATCATATAGGCATATAGTATACATTAGTACGTTTCAATGTACTAAGTATATAGGATACAATGCAACAAAATATAAGGCAACATAGTCAAAATTAGAATGTTTGAATGTACTAAGTATGCAGTATGCAATATAACAAGATATAAGCCAACATAGTCAAAATGAATAGTCATAAGCAATGGATAGGTATAATATCAATATGGTATGTATTATCAATGCTTAAGGCTAAACATGCTTTTAAATCATATAACTTGCAAATATAGATTACATGTGTAGGAAGAGACAATAATCATAGACCAAGCAACTACTACTTGGAATCCATTGTATGACACCCCCTATGTAAGGTGGTTGAGGTATCTACCCCTCAACATGGTAGTACGAGCATGGCACCCCTCGACAAGGTGGTCAAGGTATCTTTCCCTCAACATGAAAGTGCGGGCATGGCACCCCTCGACAAGGTGGTGAAGGTATCTACCCTTCAACATGGTAGTATGAGCATGGCACCCCCTAACAAGGTGGTCAAGGTATCTACCTCTCAACATTGTTGTACCGACAATCACCCCCTGATAAGATGTGGTCAACTTGCAACACTATAGATACTTTCCATGAATTCAATACATACATACAATCCCTTAATCATTAGAAAGTCAGTTGACTTGTAAACCATGTAATAAACCATCAATAACTTGAGAATCCTTGTCAAGACATTTATCAAACAATTGGTGGGTGTGTAATGCTAGTCCAAAATCATGTAATTCAAGAGTGAAATAGTATGAGAAGACTCAATGTAAATCAACTCACTAACACATAGCAAAAACCCTCATGTAAGATACTTTGAAATCCATCATCAACTTTCATAATAGATCATAGTTTCATAGCTCAAAACATGCATAGTCTTAATAGACTAAACCAATTCATAGTATAAGCTTGAAATAGATAAACATGCATATTCAATCAGCATTTCATTAGACCCTAACATAATTTGTAATCAAAATCCATAATAAAAGATATTCATAAAAGATATAACTTGAAAACATACAATTTTCATAAAAAAGGAGATTGGGCACCATGGGTGAAAGGACACAAAGGTTGAAACCTACATACCTCAAAGTTGGGTTTTCTTGATGTAGAATTGAAGGAGAATTGAAGCTTGGATAGAGTTCTTGAGATTCGGAGTAAGCTTAGGCCACTTAAATTTGAATGAAATATTTGGTCAAGTGTTAGAGAGGGTTTTGAGAGAGTATTGAGTGATATAGAGTTGAAAAATGGCTAAGTATAGATGTTTTCACACATATGTGGGCATTTGACTATGACCCCAAGACCCATTGGGCCAAAATAAAAAATGAAGAAAGAACTTAAATTGGTCTGCGTCTGGTCCGTGGTGTGGCCCCAAGATAGAGGACCAAATAACACTGATCCGTGCCCCAGGCACGTCGTGGCCTAGGCACGGACAAGCATTGGATAAACAAAATTTGCAAAAATTATTTTTTACTACAGGTCCTCTAAAATCGGGTTTATACCCATTCCCCTCTCAACTTTTTCCTGGATCACGAATATGAAGTTAGATTTTTGATATCACATACCTATTTTGAGATATATGGAAATTATGATAATGGGCCTTTTTGAAGCACATTTTTGGGGCATTTCACAGGTCTAAACCTTATTCCTCATGGGATTAACTTTAACCACTGTTAGGTTCTATATTTGACAATAACCACTTATACCTTCGTTGAGAGGTATAGTTTGGGCATGGATCAATGCAAAATCTAGGAAGTTATTTAACATATAATTCACCTCCCGATCCTTCTTATATAAATTTCATTATTACCTCTCGATCTGATAATGTATGCTTTAATAACTCTCGCTCTGCATCCAAGAGTACTATCACCTCCCGGTCTCGACTACTTAGACAAAGATGTCACCTTTGAAATTATGTTCTGAGATTCTTTTCCTAATCACTACCTCCCTCTTGGACAAGCAATGAATACAAGCAGGTTCCTAATGCGTCAACTCATTAAGAAAGATTTTAAAAGAAAGAAAATTACAATATATATACTAACCAATCCCAAAACTCAACCCTAAGTTTGCCAATCTTATTGAATTGTCATGGTTCTCACAATTCTAGTTGTGAGTTTAGCTATGCATATTCAAGTTAAACAACCCACAAGAAGATGAGAGATTCATGATTAAATCACTTTAATGTATATTGGAAGAACTCACAAATCCAAAATTATACAAAGATGATGTAAATTGAAGAATTCCATGTTCAATGTTGCAATAACTATGCCTTTATCATTCAAGAGTTTCTAGCACTAAATAATGCATAATTAAAATAATTAAAAACCAATTTATACTCAACGAAAACACAATCCTAATAAAAATAGGAAAACAAAGTTCGGCATGGACCGATTCCTAGTTCACAGACCATGAACAGGTCCGTGAAACTTGACTTTGGGATGTTTTTTCACATTCTCTTTCATGGCAGGCTTTATGGCTCGTGGTAAAGTTCATGACTCGTCGAAAAGCCCTTGAACTTTGCTTTTGAGATCCTTTTGCAATGTGACTCCATCTTCATTTCTATAGGTACATCCATGGTATATGGTGATGTTCATGGCTCATGAAGGGTCTTGTGAACCTTCACTCGTGCCCTTTATCCAATTTTTAATGGTGAATCAAAGTTATGTAACTTTTTCATGTGCATTTTCATGATCCCCAAAGGGTTTCATGACCTATGGAAGAGCCCATTGAACCTACCTTCAACCATTATTCAATTTCAACTCCAAGATGAGGTCCATGATAGCTTTCCATAGTCACAGCATATGATGGCTTCCTTGTAGCTGAACTTTGATACCTTTTGTCTCATTTTCTACACTTGGTCAAAAGTTATATACCTTACCTATTTTCCAGCAAAACACTATAAAACACACATCAAACCAACAAAATTCCTTGATAACTCACAAAATTCCCATGTTTAAAGCATCACAAAAGTCGAATTTTCATGACTTATCAGCATCTCTAGGCGATATACTGGTATGTAAGGTAGAAAGAAAATCATAAATTTTTATAGTAACAATGGTAATAGAGATACTACCTGTAACTAAAACCCAAATAACCTTCTTGGCTGAAACTCGACTTTTTAGTATTCAAATATACATTGTATACTCGAGTAATCACATGTTGTGAATACTTGATATATAGATATAAATGCATGATATACCCACCAAATGCTAGCAATGGTAGTTCTTTTTGATAGCTAACAAGAATCATATTTATGAACCTTTGGTCATATATTTAATATACATATATAGTCATTTGGGCAAATAGGCCCCTTCCCTTCGATTATAGCTCAAAGTCTATGCATAACATGCCATGTATGATATGAACATTGTATGCACGTAGCATGCCATAGAAAGAATTTATCTAATCTTTGCTCATTGGTGCTCTTATTCTCATAATATCATAGTCATTGTTATAGCATATACACATGACTTGTGGAATCTTATATGTCTTTCAAATAAGTTTGAAAACATAAATCAACTTTTGGAATGATACCATAACTCTTAAGATGTTCATAAGGAACTTAAGGTGATTCACTTAATGCTGATACTTGGTTCCTTGCTAATTAGTAATAGAAAGTATTTTCAAAATATCAAGTTCCTTAGTATTTTAAACAGGAGCATTATATTTTAGATTATTGGAAATCAACGTGTTACTTGATATGCTATCAAAATACATCACTTTTGATGCTTAAAACTTAGAATTTTGTGTGGTCTCAAAGAGATTTTAGTGGGTTTGATGTGTTTTTATGTTTGCTTTTTAGGACTACAAGATTTGACATGATTTTGGGCTAAGTGTGCATTTGCTACAGTTTTTGATGATCTATGACACACTTTATGAGCCGTGGAAGTTTCCATGAGCTACAGAGTGGGGTTCATAAATGAGATCCTATGATGGGTGATTTTTCTGAAGTTGCATCTCTGAACAACCAGATGGGTCGTGGAAAGTTATACGAATTGAAGATGAGGTACCATACTATGAAGATCAAAAGTTCTAATTTTCTAAGAAGTCATTAGACAAAACCCTATATAGGCCGTAAGTTTGAATATGACCTGTAGAAAAGTCTCCTAGAAGTTGTGCCGAGATTTATAGAATAAAGTCCATGAAGCACTAATATGGACTGTAGAACTTAATAGACTTGTAAGTTTGCTTGTATTGCTAGCCAAATTTAGTTTTTCAATTTTATTTTGGATTTGTATTTTAAGTATTGTAAATATATTTTTAGGTTATTTTCAATAAGAAAAGAGAGGAGAATGACCAGAAACAGTGAGAGAAGTGTTTGGAACATTATTTTCTGATTTTAATTCATACTTTGTAATTTCCATTAAAGAGTTGGGATTTTTTTCTTTTAAATTTAGCTTTGTAAGTGTTCAATTATGTTATTCTATTTCATGATTCTTGCATCTAAAATGATAATGCATAAATACATCCACAACTAGGGTTGTGGCAACGATGAAGAACTAACAAGTATGCATGCATGTATTATTTAATTCTTAGTTTTGATTTCTTTTTAATGGTGGCCAACATTAGAACTCGCCTAGTTGTTACTAACTAGTCAAGGTAGTAATAAATGAGAAAAGAGATTAATTGACAGGATTCAATCAATTTTTTCTCCTCTAATCAATAAAACTAGATCAAGGAGAGGTCATACTAGGATAATAGATAAGGGTTAGCAATGTCATACTGTGGGGATGGATCAAATAACATAGTGAAATTTACCTCTCGCCTGGATCAAAAGGTTTGGTAAACTTAACTTACCGTTCTGCATAAAACACATAAGAAAAGAATGCGATTATTTGGTAATACTAAGTTAGGAAGTCATGGGGAACACTATACCCTAGTTACTCTTCTTACTGATTTCACAACACTTTTGCTAGTTTAGGATTACTTTTTATGAATTACAAACCCCTCATTTCGGGAGATAAGTAGGTTAATTGACTCAAATTGCTTGAAATTACTCTGAGTCTACTATACTCCCTCCGGTTTTAGCCCTAACCTTGTTAGATTATGTATCTTGACAATGACCACTTTAACCTTCCAAAAGAAGGTATAGCGTGGGCGAATCAAGATTATTGCGTTGTTGCTAGGGAATACAGCCAAACTTGTTTAATTTGAGTGATTCGGGAATTAATTCTTATTTTCCTCATTTAACATTTTGTTTTTGTTTTGTTTTAACATGCAAGTGTAGTGTATGCATAACACTTAAAGTTGAGGCATAACCTTCACTCTGTTTAACCCAGAGATCCAAAGAATGTTGAGAAGAATAGGCCAAGACAATACGAATAATGCTGCAACTAATATAGCTAATGCAACACTGAACCAAAGCAGCAATGAGAACAATAATAACCCACCTCCGCTTGAGGATAATGACCCACCATCGTAAGGTCTTCACATTGCAACTCATACATGGAATCAATATCGGCTTGACCCTATGGTGATGGATGTCACTTGAACAATTGTGTTACCGTCACTACCAAATGACACAAAGTTTGTTGTTTTGAGTGGGTTACTACAAATATTGTAGAATCACAGGTTGTTTACGAGCCTACCTTAAGAGGATCCGCATAACCATCTACACAATGTTGTTTTCATTTATAATAGTATGATGGGAAGCTAGAATCTGCATACGGATGCCATTGACCTCCATGTATTCCATTTTTCTCTAACAAGTAATGCAATGCTATAGTTATTTGAGCTTTTACAGAGTTCAATCACAAGCTGGGCTGAATTGCAGAAGGATTTTTTTAAATGGTTCTTTCCAAGGTTGAAGAAGCTGAAGTTGAAGGACCAAATCTACAACATTGAGCAACTGCCTGGTGATTCAATTAGTACTACGTTGGAGAGGTTTACAAAGTGCCTGAGGAGTGTCCCTAACCATAAAATCATGGATGATGCCTTAGCGGAGATCTTTTATAAAGCCATGGACAAGAATAGCCAAGTCATTGCTGACATCATCATAGGAGGCCTGTATCATTCATTTTTGGTGATTGCTGAGAAATTAGAAAAAGTGGTCAAGACAAATAGTGCATATGAGATGAGAGACAAGTTGAAAACAAAGAGCTCGTTCACAATCAATAATAATTTGGTGCAAGCAAAAATAAATGAGGACATAATGGAAGAGCTTGCTTGTATTAGTACCAATGTGGAATTATTGATGAAGCAAAACCAAGAACATGTGAATGTAGTAGCTCATCAGCCTTTACAAGCACCCATATATGAGGAGTTGTATAATAAAAAGGGCACTTTCTTCATCACTGACCAGTTGGTGTGTTTTTGGACCAATACCCAAGGGTCCAATCAAGACTATTTGTGCCAAAGTCAAGGAAACCAAGGTCAGAATAAAAATAGGGATGACGCCTTCATAGACAGCAATCAAGGAGACTACTATGATAGAAATAGGGGCCAGGATAGAGATGCTAATTGGGGACTAGAGATACTTATAGGAATGGTCCATATATGCCACCACAAAATTAAGATTCAGGTGCTGGT
The DNA here is from genome assembly GCA_000787875.1 of Solanum virginianum. Taxonomy (NCBI): domain Eukaryota; kingdom Viridiplantae; phylum Streptophyta; class Magnoliopsida; order Solanales; family Solanaceae; genus Solanum; species Solanum virginianum. The sequence goes on from DF359139.1 coordinate 15,745, forward strand.
AGCTCTAGAATTGAGGAGATGCTTGATCTCCTGTTGAAGAAAGCTGGTGCTCAGGATGAGACCTTAAAGGGGATGAAGTCTGACATCTCTAGTATTAACTAAAAATTCGAGTCTCATTCTATTGCTATCAAGAAGATAGGGCAACAATTCGATCAAATGTTAACTCAATTCGACCAGCGTCAGAAAGGTACATTGCCTAAAAATATAGTTCAGAATCAAAAGAATGAGGGATAGTGTATGGCGTGACTACTCATTATGAAAAATAGACCACTGAACCTCTGATGTTAGTAGATGATGATGATGTTCATGACGAGATAGTTGAGAGCAAAGATGCATCGACAAGAGATGTTTGTGCCAAGGATGGACTGAGTGATACTACAGAGATGCCACAAAAGTTGAAACTCATTCCTAGACCTCCTCCTCGTTTCCCTTAGAGAATCAAAAAGAAAGAGGAGGAAGGTAAATTCTAGAACTTCCTCTCCATGCTGAAATAACTCTCAATGAATATCACTATTACTGAGGCATTGGAGAAGATGCCTAGGTATGCAAAGTTCAAGAAGGACTTGGTCACAAAGAAGTGGACTAGAAGCCATGAGCTCCTAAATTCTTTAACATTGCAGTTCGATAGTGACAAGGTCCTTGGTGCAAAAGCGATAAGATTTCAGAGCATTCACCATATCCTTAACCATTGAAGATGTTGAGTTCACAAGGGTATTACATCATATAGGTGTCATCATAAATCTGATGCCCTTTTTGGTCTTCAAGAAGCTAGGATTAGGGGTCCCTACCCCTATGAGCATTCGATTGTTAATGACTGATTGAATGGTGAAACATCCTATGGGGATACTATATGACATCCTTATCAGAGTAGAGAAATTCATATTTCCCGCAGATATTGTGATCCTTGATTGCGAAGTTGACCTTGAAGTCCCAATCATCTTGGGAAGACCTTTCCTAGCTACTGGGTAAGCACTAGTAGGTATGAAATTTGACCAACTCAAGTTTTAATTGAATGATAAAGAAGTCATCTTCAATATCTATCAGTCAATGAAAATGCTTGATGACTTGAAGATGGATGTTTGGACACTAGGTAAAGTCTAAGTTACCAAATTTTCCAATTCATGCCACGGTAATAAATTATGTGCTACTTGGGAGGCAACCTAAGATATTTGATGTAATAAGTGGTAGTTTTGTCTTGGTTTTAGATTCTGGACTTATAGGTAGTTTAATTTTTTGCATGTTAGGTCATAGAGTGAGTCATAAATTTTAGACTCTAGATTGGTGGTATATAGGGTAACAATGTGTTTTGTGAAGAATATGAAGGTACAATACCAAGTCAGCCACCTTAGGCTGAATAAGCAACATGAAGTGCTTCTACTACCAGTTTTATGGGCTATTTTTCAAATAATTACTCATACTTTGACTCATAGAACCCTTCTAGTGAGCAGAATAATGTGCACTCCAGTCCATGAGCTAACTTTATGGCCCATAGATAAAACTATGGGTCGTGAATGGGGCTCGTAGACTCCAGGTAAGTTCTCTAATTTATCTAAGTGTTGGGGCTTCTACGACCCACTCTATGAGTTATACTTCTAAATATGGCCTATAGACAGGTCCATGAAGCCAATTTTCCAAACTAGGGCTTTAGAATTCCACGAGACTAGGGTCTACAGACCATAGAAAACCTTACGACCCATAATTGGCGTTCCATAAAGCTTGGGCCCAATACTCACCTGATCCGGTCAATGTATAAAAGAGGAGTCAAATAATATTTACCCCTCATTCTCAAGATATTTCCCAAAACACTTGACCCTTTTCTCCCACCCTATCACTCCAATAACCATCCGGCCTTTGTTAATATTTTTTGACAAATTTTCTAGCATCACTCGGGGGACCTAGGGTTTTTGCCCCCTCGAATTCCTCCTTCAATTTTCCATCTTATTGATCAAATTTCATAAGTTCTTGGCCTAAAACCCTTGTAATACCAAATTTAATGTCATTATGTTGAAATTTTTGATGGGTATAGTAGTCCAAACTTAATGGGTTCGAATTAGTAGTTGCCTTTGTATGTGATATGTGTTTAACCTTGACTGAATTGTTATTATTATTTTGAATAATGTAAAATGCCAGAATATGTGATGGTCATGTTTTGTTTGAATGTTATTGTATAAAATTCATGTCATCACATGTCATTCAAATTTCATGGAAATTATTATTTGAAAAATAAAGTGTGATTGCATGTGTTTGCTTAATTTTTAACTTTCAAATGGGTGTCAGTTTGTGGTGTAAACATGTAAACTTGAAATTAGTAGGGTAGTGTATAATTGTTTCATGTGGGGTATTAGGGAATTTGTTGAGATTTTGTGGGGTGCATAATGTTCTTACTTTGGTGCTGATTTATATAATCATGGTCTGATGATGTTGTTTTGGGACCCATTTTACAGACTTTAAAAATCAAGTTACCAAAAATTCCACACCATGAGGGTCTTCTACATCCCCTGGAATATTCCATGAGCCATAGTTGCCCCTCGTGTGAAGATCTATTAACCTTCAGTTTCTGAGACTCCATTAGATGAGACCTTTTACGAGTCATAGATTAGTCAATGGCTCGTAGACAGGTCTCATAGGGCCATGCTTGCTGAAATTTAAGACTGGAATCATATCAATGACTCATAGAATGTTATATGAGTCATAACTTGTCTCATAGATGTAGTTCTAATAGCCAAGTCACCTGCACCCTGCAATCTCCGAGGGCCTTTTTTTATGGTTCGTAGTTTCCACTATAGCTCATAAATGAGCCTTCATAGATTCATCTCTCACCAGTTCAGATTGTTCTTACTTATTGTTCCTTTAATTGTGGAGCTAATCATAATGTTAAATATGTCAATTTCAGGTACCATGGCCCAAAAAAACAGGGAAGAATGAGGTACGTGCCTTGCAGCAGCAGTTACAAGGTGAATCCATGGAGGATTAGGGAAACTCTGAGGCTCATGGATCTTTAGAGAAGCTCGATGTCCTAGCTAATGTACACGCTGAGCGACCACAAACATGGGCTACTACTAGATAGTCTGGGAAGCCTCAAACTCAGGCTATTGTGGTCCACCCTCTTTAATTTGATGAGAGAGGCAACAAGGACAACAACTCAATATAGATGAATCCTTCTAGAGAAGAATCCGAGTCCAGATCTAAAAATGAGTTAGAGTCTGATTCTTCAGCGGTACCTCGAGCACCACCCTCACCTTTGGATGCTCTATCTAGCCGGTGGTTCATACAAGGTAGGCAGGCGATCTCCCGGGGTGACACACAGAAAGATAAGCAAGGTCGAGTAGTCCATTACATATTCAAGGAGCCTTGGATCATCACCTTAGGGCTAAATAGTATCCCTGGGCTCTAGGAAACCATTGCTCGATATAGGATCTAGTGGCTGCGAGCATGGTCGGGGAGTACTTCCCATGAGTTATACTTCTAAATAT
>DF359139.1:19237-54531 GCA_000787875.1 Solanum virginianum
GAATCTAGTGGCTGCGAGCATGGTCGGGGAGTACTTCCCACCTATGGTTCATGAGTTCTTTGTGTCTTACGCTTTCGTTGTCATTAGTTCTCTCCCAAAGGGGAAGTGATCCTTTACTCAGCCCCAATTGACAAATACAAAGGTGAAGGATGAATAGGTTGATATGTCTGAGGCCATAATCCACTACATGGTTTTTTGTCCCAAATACTAAGCCCCTAGGACCATAACAAAGTTTGACTATAGATTGAGCTAACTCAGTATAAGGCCTTGATGAGAGATCCAACTCGAAAGGCCACTTTGATGAGATGGGTTGTTGACAACATTCTTGAGCAGGGCCAGGACCCTGGGTAGGTATCTACATTATCAGAGCCAATAGTGAAGTCGTCCCTTAGCTTCACTAGTAAATTTTGGTGGGTTGTGGTGATGTCGCTGATCCGGCCTATACATGTAAATAGTACCCTAATGTTGGACTGTGTAGTATGGTAGCCAATATCTTGGCTAGCTATGACATAGTCTGGGCCCGCCTGATTGCAGAGCATATTCATGAGGCAACACTAAAGAGGTATACCTCTATTTCTCTCCTGTGCTGGATATATCGACTTGTATAGGGTCAAGGATGGAGATCCTTCATGATTTGGACTCTCTGATTGAGGTTCAAAGGACTTTAGATGATAGCCTGATCAAGGCTAATGAGAACTCGGTGGCCCTTCGATGAGCACCATGCCCTTTTATCCAGATACTCAAGATGTTCACTATAGTGCCACCGCCTGATCCTCCATCTTTTTCAATCACTACTGCTCCCACTACTGAAGGGCCCCAATAGATAAAGACTGATGTAGAAAGGGGGTCCACTACTACCACTACTATATCAGAGGTTGTGCCCATACATGTAGCACCCACTAGTATGGTTTATATGTCAATGGTATTCATTCGGGCCATGGCACGAAGGCAGGCTTGCACTAAGTCACAGTTGACTCATTTACTACATCAGATTCAGCCTAGGGTTTGCCAGGCTATCTTAGAGGATGAGGCGCATAAGCAGATATGCACTGTGGCTGCTATTAAGGAGAGACTCACACTAGTCGATAGCTACATTGATGTGTTTAAGAGGTGAGTATAGTAGAGCCTTAGCTCAGCACAACCTACAGACTTGACGGGCATTCGGACAGAGATCCATCAGCTTCGATTAGAGATGAGAGAAGTAGTAGTAGCATGAATTGTTCTACAACAAGCCAATCCCACCAATGTCGTAGTAGATTTATTTTCTCTTGAGGCACCACTTCTTTCCCTTGAGAAGCAAGCCCACATTGATGATCTTAATGTTGTAAGACAAAAGATGGGGATGACAGAGCAGTAGTAGTTTGAGCTTGCTAGGCTACAGTCCATGCAGGATGAGAAGGAGCAGCGAGCATAAGCGTTAGAGAGTATGAGGGATGTTGGACCCTCTAGACATTCTCCTACTATTGAGCGGACAACTAGGCAGGTTGAGGGTGGTCAGACTTAGCCAGAGACTGGCACTTAGGTGCCCAGGTATATTTATTGGCCCTGTATTTCATTATTGTGATATTTTGTGCATTAATGACAATGGAAATCTTTTCAATGGGGTATGGGTAGTTATAGGCCTCAGTGAATTCTGAGTAACAATGGCCTATAACTATCCTAAATTTTTATTAGAGGGGTTTTCTTGCCTGTGTTCATTTTCCCAAAGGATATTTATTTTCTATTGAATCGGTATGTTTAGGATATGGAGGTAGTATTAGTAGCATGTAGTACTGAAGTCTATGGCATATGTTAGTTTTGTGTGAAAACTGATACCATTAAAATTTTGGTAGTTAGTATTGATAGCAACCATATATGTTTGATTAATTAGTAATACTTGTTGTGATACGTGAGGCTTTGATCTGAGAGAATATGTCAATAGTGTAATCAGTGCCATGTGTGTGAGCTTTATTTGAAAAATTCTTATACTGTGTTTTAATTTAGAACTTGTCCTGTTACTCTGACTTAGACTATAGGTTAGTTGGTTAGCAAAGAATCTTAGGACATTGTTCATATTAGTCCACTTAGCCTAAATAAAGAATCAAATGTGTGATGTATGTCTTTATCCCAATGTTTGAGCCTTGCATGTACCCTTTTCTTTATAAAGGCCTAAGTAACCTAACCTTGTTGAATGTAAAACCCTAAAATTAGCCCTGGTCCTTCATTGAATATTGTGCACCTTGACCGAAGCAAAAATGTTAAGTTGATCATGGCTGCCAAAAGTGGCCCTGGTTCATAGGTTGGATATTGTGCACCTTGACTTAGGCCAAAAACCTAAGTTGGGGGTGGCTGGTGTAAAGGTAATCATTTAAAATAGGGTGAAAGTTAGTGATATATGGAAAAAGGGATAAGAATATACTATGAGTGGAAAAAAAAGGCAATGAGCTAAAAATAAGAGTAAGACACCCAGAAAATCTTGAAATAGGAGAAAGGGAGAATGAGTTGAAAAAAAAAAGACAATGTTTGTAGGGTAAAAAAAGTGTAGAATAATACAGTGTTAAGAAGGGCCTTTGATGTCATTGTCAAGCTACACCTCCTTTTTGAGGATAAAATGGTCATTGTCAAGTAATAGAACCTAACCAGGGTTAGGGTCGAATCCAAGGGAATACTGTAGACACAAAATAATTCAATTATGCAATTTAGGTTATTAACCAACTATCTCCCAAAAAGGGGGGGTAATAATATGGAGAGAAACTAGGGTATTGTGTTCCCCATGATTCCCTGACTCAGTATCACCAAACAACCCAATTCTTTTCTTATATGTAGAATGTAGGATGGTAAGTTAAGTTCACCAAACCCTTTGGCCTAGGTGAGAGGTGAATTTTACCAGTCGTAGAGCATTTTACGGGCCATAAATTGGCCTATCTCTGCAGTGTGACATTACTAACCATTACCTATTGTCCAAGTACAACCTCCCTTTGGCCCAATTCAGTAGACAAGAACACATCAATCGAACCCTAATAATTAATCTATTTTCCTATTCATTACTACCTTGGTCCAATCAGTAACACTAAGCGGGTTCTAATGTTGGCCACTACTAGAAAACATGCAAAATAAAGAGAGTTAATTAATACATGCATACACACTTTTCAAGAATTATGAATTATCTATTTTAACTTGTTAGTTCATTATGGTTCCCACAACCCTAGTTGTCAATTTACCTACTCATGATTTGTATAGATGTAAGACTTATGAATGTGAATAAAATAATAGAGCACTTATACAATTGAATTAAGCACAAGTATATGCAAGCTTTATTGAGAATTACAAGATTATAACTAAAAGATCAAAGAGAAGTTTACAAGTGTTTCTCAAAACTCTCCAATGTTTTTCTCTACTCTATCTCACTATTTTCCTGCTAACTCTCTGAACTCTCTAAGAAAAATAACCTAAAAAATTATTTATAACGTTTAAAATACATGTCCTAAATAAAATAAGATAGCCAGGTTGGCACACCTCACAAGATGCTTTACAAGCCGTATTGTTTTTCATAGCCCATAATTGGGCTTTCATACTTCGTTGATGCTAATTTGGACTTGTCTTTTATGACACCCCCTCCATGGCCCGTAAAAGTTTCTATGACCCGTAGGGGGTTTTGTCTGAAGAATTTTTAGAAAGTCCTTCTTTGATCCTCATGGCACGAGACTTGATCTACGACTCATAAAATGGTTCACAACCCATCTATATGTTAGTAGAACAAACATTAGAAATCTACCCCTCACTAGAATTGTACACAAGACCTTCACGACCCGTAAAATGCTCTATGGTTAGTAAATAGTGTCGTACATCCTCAAAATCAGCAACTTCTACATATTCTTTCCAAAATCAATACCAACCCTAAAATCCTGCACAGTATACATAAAAACACATAAAACCCACTAACATTGCATTCAAAATTCAAAAAATTCCAAGTTTTAAGCATCAAAAATGTTGTATTTTGATAAAATATCAAAACCCTCAACATAAAATTATTGCTTGTCCTCAAGTGTCGGACTCAATCTATATAAGCAGTATAGTGACACATAGACATCAACCTAATGGTATTCATTACATCAAACTTAACCAGAGATACCCACACCACTTGTCAAAATATAATCATATAGCTATCCAGCATACCAACACAGACTAATGCATGCGACAATGCAACTATGGCAAGTAAGGTACTATCAATAAGCTACACTCAGTGAATAGGTCTAATACTAATAATGCAATGCAAGTGCCCTCATAGAAGGAAGTCACATATCTCACTCTCAACGATGTTTTCATGTATAATCTTGGGACTATGCAAAATCACTCACCCTCACAAAAGATATTCATGTATCATGCCCAATATCGTAGGCTTGCCCTAAACTCATGACTAAGACCTTTGACTACTTGGACTAGGATTTTTTTAGGACTTTATGGGCTTGTAACATAGGATCAGGGGGATTCGGTATGATATTTTGAGAATATAGTGTCTAAATACCCTCCATGACACTGCGTTTTCTTTCTACACTATTGTCCTACCAACACTTGTCACTTTTATTCCATTCTCCCTTTTCTCCAATTTCAAGCTTTTCTGAGGTGCTTTCTTTTCATTTTTCATCTTTTTGCTTTGCTTTTAAATTCAATTTTCTTTTTAGCTCATAACTAAGACCTCACTTATTTTTTTTGCACCCAATACATGATTTTTCTCCTTTTCTATGCATCACTAATTTTCCCCCTCACTTTGTGTTTCACCCTTATACTAGCCACCTAGAACTTAGACTTTTGGCCCGACTTGAGGTGTATATTATCCATCCACAGAACCAGAGCCATTTTTAGTAGCTACCATCAACTTTGGGCTTTTTGCCTTAGCCAAGGTGCATAATGTTCAAGGAAGGACCAGGGTCAATTTCAAGATTTTACAACTAATAAGGCTAGGTTACTTAGGTTTTTACAAAGAATAGGTAAATGTCATGCTCACACATTAGGATCAAGGGATATTTTGCAAATTTGGTCAGTTATTTAGGCTAAGTGGACTGTTAAGAACAATGGCATAATATCCTTTCCTAATCTAACTAATCTACACTCTAACTTAGAGTAACATGGCAAGTTATGAATTAGCACACAACACATGAATTTAGCAAATTAAGCTAGGACACATATGGCACTGATTACATTACAAACAAAAACCTCTCAGTTCATGCTTTTTATCTTACTTTATCCTCACTTATAAGAACAAGTATTATCAACACACTTAAACATGCATGGTTGCTATCTAGACTAACTAATCAAAATTTGGTGGGTGTCATTTTTCACATAAACACAAAAACATACATATGCCATAGATATCAGTATTATATGCTACTAATACTACCTAAATATCCTAAACATACTGGTTAAATAAAAATAAATATGCATGGGCAAAAGGAACGCAGGCAAGAAAACCCCTAGGATATAAAAATATTAGGGTAGTTATGGAGTCAAGCTACTCAGACTTCACTGAGGCCTATAACTACCCACACCCATCGAAAAAGAGGTGTATTGTCCTCGATGCACACAATTAAAACAAAATAAAGTACTGGGGGCAAAAAGCATACCTGGCAGCCTAAACGTCGGTGTGTGGCTGAGTCTGACCACCCTCAACTTTATGGTGGTCTTCTCAATAGTAGTACCTTGCTGGAAAGGGCCACCACCTCTCACCCTCTCAAGCTCTCAAGCTCGTTACCTCTCCTCCTCCTATCTCGACTCCCTCAAGACAAGCATGAGCTCCTTTTGCTCAGTAAGCACCGCATATAATCGTAAGGCATCTGGATTATCATCTATTATGGGTCCTTTTCTAGTGGGAAGACTATATATGCTCCTCAAGTGCAAATATATCTATCACCGGCACTAGGAGTGTAGTCTCTGGTAGAGTCACTGGTTCTACCGATGTTGTTGTCATGTCAACCCAAAGTCATTCGATCTCTATCTGGATAGCCTTTAGATCTGTTGGTCAGGCTATAGTCAGGCAATGCTGGACCCTCATCTTGAAGGCATCAATGAAGGTATCCATAGCAGAAAGATAGTCTTAAATAGTCGCGATCATGCATTCCTGCATATGACCCTCTGATTCTGAAATCGCTTGGCTAACCTATGGCCTAATATACTGAACTAGCTGAGTCAATTGCGGCTCAGCATGTGATATTCTCTGTACCATGGCTTATATACATACTTTGAACACATAAACCACGCCCACTGGTGCAGTCTGTGATGAAGTGCCTGTGGTGTAGGAGTACTGGTAGTGGGCCCCCTCTCCTCATCTGCCTTAGTCTGTGGGGGCCTCTCTTCTGTGCTAGCAACAATGGTGGTAGTGGGTGGAACCTTAAGTGGTGGCACTAGGCCAAACATCTCTAGAATAGGAGCAGGTTGGTGCAGTGCTTGCTGGAGTGTTACCGATTTCTTCTAAACCTTTATTAGGCTGTCATCCAATTTACACTAGACCTCGATCAGTGAGTCTAGCTGGTGTAGACTCTCCACCCCCAACTCTAGATACAGTCTGTAGATCAACCATGGAAAGGGGATGGAGGTAGATCTCTTCAGGGTGGCATCATTGATTTGCTCGATGATAAGGCAGGCCCAATCTATCTCATAGCTAGCTATGATGCTAGCAACTAGTACTGCACGCTCTGGCGTCACAGTATTATCTGCAAGTATTAGCCAAATGTGCGATCTAAAAACCGCCTACCAAACTTTGGCAGAAAAACTAAGAGAAGCCTTAACAATAGGCTCTGAGTGAGTGGCTACCCATGCAAGCTCCGAACCCTGCTTAGTAATCAAACCGATCACCCATCTCATCAAGATAGCTTTGTAGTCTGCATCTCCCATTAGGGTCAAGTCCCTAGTCTGCCCCACTTTATGATCGAACTCAGCTATGGATCTGGGGGCAAGGAACTCTAGCCTAAATAACATGCGGCGGATGGTGGTCTTCAAGATATCCACCTATTGGTCCCTCATTCAAGTCATCATTAGTCTGGGCTGAGCAAGGGGCTTCTTGAGTGCTCTGAATGGTGGTTGTATATAATGCGTTAGACTCTCTTGCCATGATCAAGGAGTACCTCTTAAGCAATTTGGTCAGCCACTGGAGCCTGTATCTGATCATAGTTTCCTGGAGACCTCGACACTATCTAGGCCCGATGAGATAACGTAGGGCTTCTTATAAATGGACCGGGCTGGCTTGCCATACTTTATATTTTGCACGTCCTCTATGTAGATATCTCGCATGCCTATAGCACACCACCAACTAATAATACTGTCTGGTGGAGATGGTGATGCCCACAGTGGGGCAGAGGACTCTGTCTTGGACTCATCATCGGAGCTTGACTCTGAGCTGGTCTCCTCTCTTGATGGAGTCATCTAAATAGAGGTACTCTTGTTGTGGTCTCCCTTGTTAGACTAGGGAGTACGGATGACAGCAGCCTGGGTTTACTTGGATCTGGTGGTAGCCCTTGCCTGCAGTCTGTTAGCCTTCAGGTAAGGTCTGACGCTGAGCTCCTCAAGTGATCCACTCAGTGTAGGGGTCTGCTCATCTCTGAGCCTCCTTTGCATGACCTTGATTTCCTTGCGTCTTGATTTCAAGGCCATGGTACCTGAAATATAGATATTTATGCACCTTGGTTATCCCCAATGGATCAAAAAATGATATGCTAAAACAACTCAAACTTAGTTGCAGAAGGGTCTACGAAAGCACCTTTACGAGTCGTAGTGGAAACTATGAGTCATAGAAGGTTCTTGTAAAATAGTGTTCATAAATTTTTATTTACTGGAAAGGGATATACGAGACCAGGTACAACTCATAGAAGGTTCTACGAGTCATAGATGATTCCAGTGTCTAAATTTATTTCAAGCAAGGATTCATGAGACTTTTCTACGAGTCGTAAAGTGTTCTACGACTTGCAGGAGGTCTCAATTTATGGGTACTTGATCACGCCCAAGTTACACCTATCTTTTGAGGATAAAGCGATTGTTGTCAAATATAAAATCTAACTAAGGTTTGGATCGAATCCCACAGAGAATACTGAGGCTTACAACGAATTCACCAATACGCAATTCAAGTAATTAACAACTCAATTCCCTAAAAAGGGGTGGGGGGTTGCAATATTCAACAAGAAAATAAACTAAACTAACATAAGAGGCAATTAATAATGGAGAGAAACTTGGGAATTGTGTTCCCCATGATTCACCAATGCAATATCCCCGAGTGACCCAATTCTCGACTAGAGTATAGCATGTCCGACGGTAATTTAAGTTCACCAAGCCCTTTGGTCAAAGATGAGAGGCAAACTTCACAATGTGACTTGGCCCATCTCCATAGTGTGCAATACTAACCATTACCCATAGTCCCAGTCAATCTTCCCTTGGTCTAGTTCGGTTGACTAGATAAGAACACATCATCAAATCATATTAATTAATCTCTTTTCCTATTCATTACCACGTGGATCGAAAATGTAACACTACACAAGTTCTAATGTAGGCCACAAATAGAAAACTTGGAAAACGAAGAGAATTGACTAATACATGCAAATACCGTTCCAAGAATTGCAAATTATCTATGTTTAGTTGGTTAGATCTTCATGGTTCCCATAACCCTAAGTTGTGGATTTTGGTACTCAAGATATGGGTAGATGAAAAATTTATGAATTGAGAAAACATAATTCAACACTTACCCAATTGAATTGAAGAATAAGCAAATCCAAAATTAATTGAGAATCACAAGGTTTGAAGAGCCAATTATTTCACAAGTGTATTCTCCTCCAAAATTGAAGTCTCCAAGTACAAAACCCTAAAAGTAATTTCTAATGACATTCTTTACTATACTCCCCTGAAAAATGACCTAAAAAGTACTATTTATAATAATTATAATTAAGTCCTAAAAAATTAAAAAATTGGTCAGTGACTTTCTATGAAAGGTCCTTACGACTTGTCAAGTGATTTACGAGTAGTAATCGGGGTCTCATATTCAGCTTCATGAATGTTGAACTTCACTGCCATGAATCTATTTTACGAGTCATAGACTGATTCATGACTCGTATCGCACTCTTGTAGACTTCATCTACATCAACTGGCCCTTCACTGGAAATCTTCATGAAACCTCTCTATACGACTTGTAGAGTGACTACGACTTGTATAAAGGTCTCGTGTAGCTAAACTTCAGAAATTATACTTCATAGGAAGTTGTCACAAAACCCTCCTCTACGGCTCCTACAATGCTTTAAGATCCATAGAATCTCTTGTAAGTCACCAAAAACCAGAAAAGTCTACAATTTTGCTGCAAAGTCATGCTAACCAGGAAACTACTTTCCTACAAAACTGAATACAAAAACACGTAAAAACCATAAATGTCGCATTGAAAACACATATCATCCTAAGTTTTAAGCATCATATGTGTGGTATTTTGACAGCACATCAATACCCTCAACTTAAAATTATTGCTTATCCTTAAGCGATGACTCAATCTATATAGACAATACAGTAACACACAGACCTCAACTCAATGGCATACATCACATACAATTCAAACTTAGGTACCCTCACCAACTTTTCAAAATAAGATTAGATAGCTATTTAGCAAACCAAAACACATTGGTGTATTTGACAACACAACTATGAAAAGCAAGGAAATATCAATAGTCCACAATCACTGAATAAGTCAAAATGCTAACAATGCAATACAAGTTCCCTCACAGAAAGAAGTCCCATTTTTTACACTCAATGATAATTACAAATTTAGCTTTGGGACGATACAAACACACTCACTCTCACAAAAGATGTTCATGTATAATGACTAATACAATAGCTTGCCCCTATTCTCATGACTCAGACTTTCAACTAATTGGACTAGGCTTGTAGTGTAGGCGCAAAGGGCTTTGGTATGTCATTTTGGAAAAATAGTGACTAACAGCCATCCTTGACTAACACACTAGTGTATTTGACAAAACAACTATGAAAAGCAAGGAAATATCAATAGTCCACAATCACTGAATAAGTCAAATGCTAACAATGCAATACAAGTTCCCTCACAGAAAGAAGTCCCATTTTTGACACTCAATGATGATTACAAATTTAGCTTTGGGACGGTACAAACACACTCACTCTCACAAAAGATGTTCATTTATAATGACTAATACTATATCTTGCCTCTATTCTCATAACTCAAATTTTCAACTAATTGGACTAGGCTTATAGCGTAGGCACAAGGGGCTTTGGTATGTCATTTTGGAAAAATAATGACTAACAACCATCCTTGAACTACGTTTTTCATCACTTTCACCTTACCAACTCTAATATTTTCACCTTATCCTCTCTTTTGCCACATTCAAGCTTTTCAGGGTATTTTCTTCTCATTTTCAGCTTTTGCCTCATCTTTACGCTTCATTTTGCTTTTTGCGCTCAATGTAAGGCATTTTTTTTCTTACTCCCAGTATATGATTTTCTTCTTTTTTGCTTCATTCCCATCCCACCACCTTCTTTTTGTGATTCTCCTTTACTTTGGACACTTTGAACTTAGGCTTTTAGCCTGTATTGAAGTACACAATATCTATTCCCCGAACCAGGGCCACTTTTAGTAGCCACCCTCAACTTAGGCTTTTTTCCTCAATCAAGGTTCACAATGCTCAAGGACAGACCAGGGTCAATTTCAAGGTTTTTCACTAGATAAAGATAGTCTAATTAGGTGTTTTGATTTGTCATTTTAAGGCTAAAGTGGACTAATTTAAAGAACAAAGGCCTAACATACCTTCCTAATCCATTTAATCTACAATCTAACTTAGAATAACAGGGCAAGTTCTAAATTAACACAAAATAAATGAATCTAGAAAAATAAGCTCAAACTTACATGGCATTGCATACATTATTAGCAAGAGACTCACAGATCTTGCTTTATGTCCCAATTACCCTCACTTATCAGAAAATATATTGCCAAACACCTAAACATGCATGGTTTTCATTTAACTACTAATCAAAATTTTTGGTGGGTACCAATTTTCAAAACATAACATAAAAATATACAATATGCCATAAGTATTAGTAATATATGCTACACATATTATCTAACCATCTGAAATATGTCGATTCAATATAAATTAAATAAATATTCATGAGAAAACAAACAAAGACAAGAGAACCTTGGGATTAAAATTTGGGTTAGTTATGGACCATAAGCTACTCAGACTTCATTGAGGGCCACAACTATGACACCCCATCAAAATAATTATGCATTGTCCCAATGCACCAAATCAAGCAAATATAGAATAAGTAGGGGTCCGAAACATACCTCAGTGCTTAAGTGCCAGTCCGTGGCTGAGTCTGGCCATCCGCCTTCTACGGGGTAGTTTCCTTAGTTGTTGTACTTTGTCTGGAGGGGCCAATACCCCTCTACTAATTCTCCTCTTGAGTGCATCTCATCTCCGCTTCATACCTAGACACTCTCAAGGTACACTCGAGATCCTCCTCCTCATCCTCATCATCTTTAGAAAACTTTACACATTCATTTCTCTCATCTAGCTTTGCATCCATGCAATGTCTCTTCTCAAAGGAAGTCTGTGTAGGCTCCAATGAGCTAAATAAATCAAACAGCAACGTGTAAATCACAGGCACCGTAAGTGATGATGTCCTGTCAGCCCTAAGCTTCTCGATCTCTTGACGTGCGACTGACAAATATAAAGTATGAGCCTCGGCTAACATCTTTTGAACCCACTTCTCAAAAGCATCCATGTGGGAGCCCACTCTAGAAATGCGCTCCTGAATCATAGAGATGGTGAACACCTAGCTCTGCTCCTTGATATCTGCAAAAGCCTGCCAGACCCATGGCCTAAGTTGCTGAATAAGCTGTGATAACTAGGCCTCAGTACATGATAACTGCTGCGCCATGACCTTAATAGAAGTGGTGGACACATAGACCATGCCCGCTATAGAAGGTTGTGAAGTGGTTGCCTCTGGTGCAAGAGCAGCTATAGTAGGACCCCTCTCAATATCGACTTTCTCGAGTTATTGGGGTCTTTCTTCAGTAGTAGCAGTAATAGTAGTGGTGGTGGCCTTTATTGAACACTTAGGTGGTGGCTGTGGGGCAAATATCTCTGGTATATGAGGAGGTTGTGCCTGCTAAAGTGCTATCGGGTTCTCATCAGCCTTTATCAAGCTGGGCTCCAAAGTAGGCTGGGCCTCAACTAGCTGGTCCAGCTAATGTAAAATCTCTACCTATTAATCTATATAGAGTTTGTAGATCATAATCGGAAATGAGATGGAGGTGGCCCTCTTTAGTGCTAACTCATGTATCTGCTTTGCTATTAGTCAGGCCTAATCAATGTTATAGCCAACTAAGATGCTGGCAACCAATACTGCACGCTCTAGCATAAGTATGATATCTACCAAGGTCAGTTGGATGCGTAATCGAACAATAGCCTACCAAAACTTAGCGGGGAAAGAGATTGAAGCCTTGACAATCGGCTTTGTGCAAGTGGTGACCCAAGTAGTTTTGGAACCAACTCCGTAATGTAACTTGCCACACATCTCAAAAGTGAGGTCTTATGTACCGATCCCTCATAATCAATGAATTTTTATCCTACCCCAACCTATGGTCAAACTTTGCTATAGATCTGGGGGCTTGGTACTTTAGAACAAAAAGCATATGATGGATCATCACCTCAGAAATATTGACTCGCCGACCTCTCACCCATACCTCTGTCAATCTGGGTTGAGTGATAGGACTCATCCCCTTGGGAAGATCATGCTAGATGGTTGATTCCTATGATACATAAAATTCCCATACCAGAATCGAGGAGTACGTGCCAAGTGCCTCTGTCAACCACTTGAGCCCATAACATATCATCGTGTCCTTCAGAACTGGGACATGGCTAAGTCCATAATCTATGACCTTGGGCTTCTCATATATAGAATGGGTAGGCTTGCCCCACTCTTTCTACTACATCCACTATAAGAATATTAGCTCCATACCCTTGACGCACCACCGGTGACAATAGCCTCCAGTGCTGATGAAGAAAATGGTGCGATAAATGACTCAGCATCTACTCCTAGTCTCCTCACTACCTTTCTCTTCAAACTAGGAAGGGCTATCAGCTTAAGACTAGCTGAGTACGCGCAGCTCTGGTTGCTGCTACTCTAGTCTGTTGTACCACAACCTCAAGGTCTGATGAGACATCATGGACCTCTAGTGACAAACTTGGATGAGGGGACCGCTCATCATCATAGGCTCATCCATAAGCTTCCTCCTAAAGGCCTCAATCTTCGAGCAATTTTATTCCAGAGCCATAATACCTAAAAATTAAACATAAATGAACCTTAATTAGCCCCAACAATTAAGAAATAAAAAAAGCAAAAACTTACCTGAGTTAGTTGCTAAAAAGGTCTACGAGGACTCCTTTATGAGTCGTAGTGAGCACTACGAGTCGTAAAGTGCACTAGTAGACCTTCAGAACAATAATGGTCACTGGAAAAGTTTATGAAACCTAGATACGAATCAGAAAGGTTTCATGAGTCATAAACTTGGGTTGTATAAAATTCCAAAGAGTAATTAGAAACAAGGAAGGACCTACGAGACCTACCTACGAGTCATAAAGTGATCGACTAATCGTAGATGGTCTCGTCTAGTGAATACTCATATCACCAAGTGTCTGGAATTTTCCACGAGGGGCAATTACGACTTATATATCAATCTACTAGGCATAAAAGACTCTTGTGAACAAGTAATGCTAGGTACCTGATATTTCTAAGTCCATCACACAAACCCTAAAAATATTTTAAACATTAATGCTACTAGCATCAAAGCAAGTATACAAACACTCACATGTTAAGCACATAATAACCAATACC
This sequence comes from Solanum virginianum, assembly GCA_000787875.1. Classification (NCBI taxonomy): domain Eukaryota; kingdom Viridiplantae; phylum Streptophyta; class Magnoliopsida; order Solanales; family Solanaceae; genus Solanum; species Solanum virginianum. The sequence goes on from DF359139.1 coordinate 33,104, forward strand.
TTATAAAAATTCACACAAATATTCACCCCATCAAAAAATGAATAAGCATGGAAGAACTTATGTTTCCAACTGTTCTTATTTGACTCACACAACATCATATGTTCATGCCAATACCCACCAACTTACAATCATAAATCATACAATCTCAATCAATCAAACATGGGTAATGCTTCAATAGGCATAGCAATCAACAATCAATAAAGTCAAAACACCTAATTTTTTGAATCAATTTGATCAATTTAAACAAGGGCCCTTCAATTTCATATACATAATTTAATGCCAATCAAGAATTTCATGCTTAAACACCCAACCCAATCTTGAACATCAAATCAAACAACTAAGAACAATGCAAATTTAGAGGTTAAAATTAAATCAAGAAACTTACTACGAGTAGTGATGAACTTGAAGAAGAGAGAGAGAAGATGAATAGTCAAGAAACCATAGGTGCTGGAAAATAAAACGATCCCAAAAATTGACCAAAAATGTGCCTTGGATACATATCTCCAAATTCGTGCATGATATCAAAAATTCGACTCCATATTCTTATTTAGGGGGCAAAATTGAGTAGAAAGTGGGTTTAACCTCGATTATATAGCAATCGTAGAAACATTTGAAATTTTAAAGTTTGCAAATTCCAGTGACCAAATGCGTCCCAGGAGCAACGCGCCAGGGGCATGAAGAGGTGTAATTTTTGGCCAGTTTTCTTATTCCGGTCCAAGGTCTTTGCATCTTGGGCCTAGGTCTACCTATGTATAAAAACACCTATATTTAGTCATTTTCAATCTCATATCATTCAAGACATTCCCAAAAATACTCTCTAACACTTAGCTGAATATTTCACCCAAATTCAAGTGTCCTAAATTCATTTCAGATCTAGACATTCCCCAAAAGCCTCTCTAACACTTAGCCAAATATTTCACCCAAATTCAAGTGTCCCAAATTCATATCCGGATCTTAAGAAATTCATTCAAGCTTCAAGCTCTCATTCAAATCTAAGAGAAGCTTATTCATGTTGTTAAAGACCATCCTGGATCCCCTACATCTAGTCAAGTTCAAAGAAATTTCCGTTGGCTAAGTTTTGCACAAGTACCGGTAGGAGGGTCAACTTTAAATGTGCATATCTCATAGCACATAAAGAACTGGGTGGCCCATTACCTACCAAATTAAAGCTATTTTAATTAACTTTCTAATTCACTTGGTGTTCACCTTGTTTATTGTTTGGATGAGGATGTTATACCCATTTTTGTAGAACTCATCTGTGCAAGGATATATACGAGTTTTTGCCAAATTCCGTTTCATTAATGGCATTTTGTAAATTTAGTTATTTATATTAGTCTTTTAGGGATTTCTATGCTATCTTAATACTTCCTGAAGACCTAAACACTACTCCTAAAGATCAAATTCACTCCTCCCAATTGAAATACACTCTCAAATTCTCCCAAGGGCCTCTATTAAACCCTAATAAGAATTCAAGGAAACTCAAGAACAAGTTGTGGGTTTTAAGACCCTATACTAAGCTTCAAATCTTTCTTAACTCGATTCAAGAAATTCAAGGTCTAAGGTATGTGAATTTCATTTATGGGTTCCTTTCACCCATGAAGCCCAATCTCCCTTTTTATGAAAGTTACATGATTTCAAGTTGTATTTCTTATAGGTATCTATTATTATGAAATATGAGCATGAAATATGTTGGGGTTTTATCTAATATTTTTAATTATGCATAAATATATATATTTTGAGCCTGTACTATGAAGTGATCTTTGTCTATTAAGACAATACATGATTCAAGCTATGAAATCTATGAAATATTATGAAATTTTGATATGATTTACAAGTTACCCGTGATGGGATTTTACCATGATGTTGGTGGGTTGATTTGCATAAATTTAAGATGCATTGATTTCACTATTTCATGATCTATACTCTTGCATTTTGCATGATTTGTGCATGTCTGCATATGTTCCCACCAAGTGTTTGATGAAATGCCAAGTTAAGAATTCTCAAGATACGTACGTGTTTTACAAGTCAAGTGACTTCATGATGAATATGAACTATCAAGTATGTTACAAATTCATGAAATTAAATATGATTATGCAAGTATGAAGCTAAGCCCTTTTTCAAAGATTATACCTCTTGAATTATTCCAATATTCTATTAGGATTAGGCTTAGCATCGATAGATGGAGGGTTTGATCTTTTTCCTTGCACCATGTTCCACCATAGGACTATGTTATACCCTTGCAATACTAGTGGATCCATTTAGTGCACTTTCTCTTGAAATCCTTTCTGAAATGGGACGGGCTCCTGTAAGGAAGGTTACTTCTTCAAAATGGGATGGGCTCTCGTAAGGTGAAGTTACTCTTGAAATACTTTTTGAAATGAGACGAGCTCCCATAAGGAAGGTTACTTCTCTGAAATGGGACGGGCTACCATAAGGTGAAGTATGGTTTACCTTGGCAAGTAGACCACCTCTTTACTTGTGAGGGGTAATCATTGGGATTCCAAGTTGTAGTTCACTTGGCTTTATTCTATGTCGGTTGAGGTCTCTTCCCACTCTTATGTATTATGTTCTATACAAATTGAATGATTTGCAAAGCATGATTTACTTATGCATTAATCATACATGCCATATTGTTATTATGTTATCTATTGCTTATCATTATGCATTTTGACTATGTTGCCTATCTCTTGTTGCATTGCATCCTACATACTTAGTACATTCAAATGTACTAATGCATACTATATGCCTATATGATGTTACCATGTAGGAACTGGAGCTCCACTTGATCATCCTCCTCCTTTATATGGCTAGTAATATCTATTCAAGCAAGTTGGTGAGTCCTCAATTCCAAGGATTTATGCTATGTATTAACTCTTATGATGTTGGAAACTTATGATTATAAGGGTGAACCTAGTTGCTTTTCCTGGCCCCCGCTAAGTTCTATGTCTAGAGGTGTTGTTTAACAAGTTATGTATTATGCTTAAGTTTTGACTCATCTATGTTATTTAAGTACTAAACTATCTCCCTTAGTCCCAATTTCCTTGTTTATGTTTTGTCTTATTATTTATTCCGCGACCAAGAATGTGTGTATGATATGATAAGAGGCTTGTGTAGGATTTCTTTGGGTTCCCTATTTGTTGTGTTATGTCTAGGCCCATGTTTGGGTCATGATGGAAAATCATACCAAAAGATGGGTTTGATCACCAAAAATTGACCAAAAAATAGAAGGAGAGGGAAAATTTTTGTAAATTTTGATCAATTAGGATTTTGACCCCTCTTTTATACCTTTGTCAGATCAACGGTTCAAATCACTGGGCTTGGGTCTATGAGACCCCAATTATGAGTCGTAGGTAGATTTAGGACTCTTAAATCATGGATCTGTAGATCCCTAAACACTTAGAAAAATTCAAAAAATTACCTGAGATCCACGAAACCCATTCGTGACTCATAGATTAATCTATAAGTCATAATGTTGGCTCGTGGGTTGAGTGCAAAATATTCATGCTTAATGGAAATCTCTATGAGATAGGGTTATGAGTCATAAAGTGCAATACAACTCTTAAGCATAGTCATAGAAACTGTACCTGATGCATTCCTCAACAAAATCTACTGCCTTAGTCTTTACCTGCGTACTATTCATAAAATTTACTTGCACCCTGTATGCAACCAACCTAATGTTAAAAATAGTAGTGAAAACATAATCAAATAACTACCTAAGAATCCCAAATTTAAGATAAACTCAAAACTAAGCTAAAACATCAAAATCCTTAGGTTGCCTCCTAAGTAGCACCTGATTTATATTTGCGATACGAGTTAGATAACTTGGCTACTAGACTTCACCAATTGCCCAAACCTCACTTTCAACTCATCAGGATGCTTCATACACTGACGGATATCAAAGACAACTTCTTTGTCATTCACTTTAAACTTGAGTTGACCAGCCACCATATCCACTATATCTCATCCGGTGGTTAGGAATTGTCTACCCAAAATGATTAGGACGTCAAAGTCAACCTTAGAATCTAGAATCACAAAATCTGCAGGTAATATGAATTTTTCAACCTTTACCAACTCATCATAGAGTATCCCCATAGGTTTCTTCAATATTCTATCCGTTATCAACAATTGTATATTAGTAAGGTTAGGGGCTCCCAATCCAAGCTTCTTATAAACCGCAAGAGGCATCAAATTGATACTAGCACCTAAATCACATAGTGCTCTTCTAAACTCCACATCTCCTATAGTGCAAGGTATACTGAAAGCACCTGGGTCTTCACACTTTTGAACCAAGGACTTAATAGTGATAGCACTACAATGTTGAAGCTCTTGAGAAAGCTCCTGACTCACCGTGCGCTCTTTGATGACCAAATCCTTCATATACTTTCCATAACCTGGAATTTTCTCCAAAGCTTCAATCAGAGGGATGTTGATGGGTAGTTGCTTAAGCATAGAGAGAAAGTGTTTGAACTTGCCTACCCCCTCCCTCTTTTTGAATCTTTGAGGGAAAGGAGGAAGAGACCTTAGGATGGGCTTATACATCTATGGCTCTTTAGCTACCTCATTCTCCCTATCTTTGACATAATCATCTCCTTCAACCATATCCTTATCTGCAAGTATCTTCTGACAAACCTCTTCTACCTCAACCAACATAGGAGGATCAATGGTACTCTTTCCACCCCTAGTAGTAACTGCCATACATTACCCTTTGTTCTTTGGATTTTGAACTGTATTGCTAGGCAATGTACCCTTTTGACACTAATTCAACTGAGTTGACACATTATAAATTGTTGCTCAAGCTATTTTATATCCATAGAATGAGACTTTATCTTTTGATTAATACTTGAAATATAGGATTTCATGCCCCTTAGAGTTTTATCTTGTGTCTGGCCTTCTTCAATAAACAATCAAATATATCCTTGATTCTAGAATTGCTTGTACCAGCATCTCGGTTATGTGGTGGTATATATGGACTATATCTGAAATCATCTCTCGAACCCAATCGGCTTCTAGACCCCTATTCTTCTCATAAAAACCATCTCAGTTATCTCTATAAACTCCATCTCTACCATAGTTCTAACCTTGGTTTCCTTGACCTTGGTGCTAATAGTCCTGATTGGACCCTTGGACGTTTGTTCGAAAACCCCTGTTTGATCATTCACAAAGCAAACATCCTCCTCAAAATAAGATTCCTCATACATAGATACACGTGAAAATTGAGGAACTACTACATTCACTCTTTCTTGATTCTGCTTAATCACAACATCCATGCTTGTGTGTAGTTGAGCAAGTTGTTGCACAATCTCCTCATTGATCTTGGCTTGCTCTGAACCAACATTGATAGCATATGAACTCCTCATAGAAGCTCTATCCCTTTATCTCCATGCACGATTCATCTCGACCACCAGCTCTATACATTAAGCAATCCTTGCAAATAGTTGATCTAAAAACATACCCCCCATAATAGTGTTGACACAGGCTTGATTATGTCATCAAGGGCATGGTAGAAGATCTCTACCAAGGCATCATCAACTATCTTGCGGTCAGGGATGCTCCTCAAACACTTAGTAAACCGCTCCCATGTAGTGCTAATTAAATTACCAGGAAGTTGCTCAAAGTTGTTGATCTGATCCTTTAACTTGAGCTTCGTCAATCTAGGGAAGTACCTCTCTAAAAAGGCCTTCTGCAAATCTGCCCAACTAGTGATTAAACTCTGTAGGAGCTCAGATAGCCATAACACAACATTGCTCGTAATAGACAATAGGAAGACATGAACTCCCATAACATCCATAGAAAGATTTTGTGTTCCCATCACACTCTTACAAACAAATGTCACATTGTACAAGTGGCTATGTGGATCCTCTGATGGTAGGCCCACAAATAACCCATTATTTTGTAACATTTAAAGTAATCCACTAGAAACTGTCAGCCAGTAGTGGTGGTAACACAATAGCCCCGGTCACATCCATAGCCATAAGGTTCCACCTATTTATTCCATCGGTAAGCATTGTCATTGAAATCCCGAGGTTGTGGAATTTTTTTCAAATAAGGTTGGTGTTCATTTCGATCATCATCATTAACATTTCAATTCAAAGCTATATTTCCTGCGATGTTAGCATTTTCTTAGGCCATTCTTCTTGTAATTCTTTGGATCTCTGGATCAAGTGAAGTTAAGGGATTATCATGACTCCTAGTATTGGGAATACACTACTAGTATATCCTGCAAAGAAACAAAAACAAAAACAAAAGTAAAATACAAGGGAACTAAGGATTAACACTTAAACTGCAATTATTAGTGAATTCAATTAATCCTGCAAAGAAACAAAAACAAAAACAAAAGTAAAATACAAGGGAACTAAGGATTAACACTTAAATTGCAATTATTAGTGAATTCAATTAAGTCTAGCCGTATTCCCTGGCAACGACGCCATAATCTTTGATAACGCCCAAATTACACCTATCTTTTGAGGATAAAGCGATCGTTGTCAATATAAAACCTAACCAAGGTTAGGGTCAAATCCCAATACGTAATTCAAGTAATTAACAACTCAATTCCCCAAAAGGGGAGTTTGCAATGTTAAACAAAAAAATTAACTAAACTAACTAACACAAAAGAAGATCAATAATGGAGAGAAACTTGAGAATTGTGTTCCCCATGATTCACCAACTCAATATCCCCAGGTAACCTAATTCTCGAGTAGAGTATAGCTTGTAGGATGGTAATTTAAGTTCACCAAGCCCTTTGGTCAAAGGTGAGAGGCAAATTTCACTATGTGACTTGGCGCATCTCCATAGTGTGCAATATCAACCATTACCCATAGTCTCAGTCAACCTCCCCTTGATTTAATTTAATTGATTAGATGAGAACACGTCATCGAATCTTCTTAATAAATCTCTTTTCCTTTCATTACCACATGGATCAAGAAGGTAACACTAGGCAAGTTTTAATGTTGGCCACCACTAGAAAATATGCAAAACAAAGAGAATTGATCAATACATGCAAATACCAATTCCAAGAATTGCAAATTATCCAGGTGTATTTGGTTAGATCTTCATGGTTCCCAAAATCCCAAGTTGTTGATTTAGCTACTCATGCTATAAGTAGATGAAGATATTATGAATTGAGAAAACATTATTAAACACATACCTAATTGAATTGAAGAATAAGCAAATCCAAAATTAATTGAGAATCACGAGATTTGAACATCCAATTAAATCACAAGTGTATTCTCCTCTAAAATTAAATTCTCCAAGTACAAAACCCTAAAAGTACTTTCTAATGATGTTCTCTACTGTATCCCTCTAAAAAATGACCTAAAAATACTATTTATAGTAATTATAATTAAGTCTTTAAAATAGAAAAACTGGTCAGGGACTTTCTACGACAGGTTCTTACGACGCGTAAAGTGATTTATGAGTCGTAATCAGGATCTTATATTCAGGTTCTTAAATCTTGGATTTCACTGCCACGAATCCACTTTACGAGTAGTAGACTGATTCACAACTTGTATTGCACTCTCGTAGATTTCATCTACATCAACTGGTCCTTCACTAGAAATCTTTATGAAACCTCTCTATACGACTCGTAGAGTGATCTATGACTCATATAGAAGTCTCATGAAGTTGAACTTCAGAAATCATAGTTCAGTGGAATTTGTCACAAAACTCTCCTATACGACTCGTAGAATGCTCTACGATCCGTAGAGGCTCTCGTAAGTCACCAAAAAGCAGAAAAGTCTGTAATTTTGCCCCAAAGTCTTGCCAACCAATCTCCTACAAACTAAACACAAAATACATAAATGTCGCATTGCGAACACACAAAATCTTAAGTTTTAAGCATCAAATGTGTAGTATTTTGATAGCACATATATACTCAAAAACTTTAAGTTTCTGGAATCTTATATAAGGGGCAATTATAACTCGTCGAATGTTCCACGGGTCGTAAAAGCCACTTCCAGACCAGAAATCTGAGTCACCTGAGTTTCTAAGTTCATCAACATGGATCCATACAACTTCTTCAACCTATTCTACCAGTATTGCAGACAAACGTACATACCTACTTGATTCATAACACCACAACCAACACCCTCGCATGATGATTAACATATCTACCTAATCGAAAATATTTAAATATTCTTTCCTAACCCTTTCAAAGATGTTTGAACAAATTAACAATAGAGGCACTAACCCATGTCATCACACACCGAATAATAAGCATATAATCAATTCAATTGGATTGGTAAGTGGTTACAAAGGTGTCAAAACACATCATTCAAACACAGACAAAGGCAACTACACCAACTTCTGGGCATAAACACATGTTTTAAGAGTAGGAAACCATAATTTAACCAACAATCATATACATTTGAACACATGGTTTCATGTCTAAACCAACCATACCCTACAAGATTGTTCAAACCAACCATACAGTAAATGGTAAATTAATGGCATTCCAAGGATTGAAAACTTACCATATTGAGTGATTAGATTGTAGAAATTGAAGGAGGTCAAGAGACACGAAAAACCCTAGGTTGCCGAAAAGTTTGCCAGAAATTGATGGTGATGTTACCGATAGTGGTCGAAAAGTTTAGGGATGGCAAAATATATTTTGTAAATTAGGGCTAAAATGAGGTCAAAATGTTTTAACCCCAATATTTATAGTTTGATTGGGTCAGTCAAAAGCTAATGGGCATGGACTCTACGGAACCCTAATTACACATTGTAGAGTGTTTCACAGCCTATAAATCATGGTTTCATAGAGCATCCAAATCCTACTTTTAAGGACTGGGTTTCACGAATCAATCTATGAGTCATAGAATAAAGTATGACTAGTAGAGTTGGTGGAGGCACCAACACTTGGTTAAAAATTCAAAAAACTTACTTGGGGTCCACAAGCCCAATTCATGACCTATAGTTATTTCTACGGGTCGTAAAGTTGGCTCGTTGACTAGACTGCATAACTTTTTGCTCACTAGAAATGTTTATGAGATGGTGTGTAGGTCGTAGAGTGATGTATGACCCATACAAATAGTCATAGAGGCACATCCCAATGCCCTTTTTTTTAGCTAAGAATGGCTGATTGAGCCTTATATTTGCACATTCTTCATAGAACACATTGTTACCCTATATGGAACCAGCCCAAAGTCCAAAATTACAACAAAAGTACAGGAACATAAACTACTTATAAGTCCAAAAGCTAAAAACAAAGCTACAACTATAACTATTACATCAAAAATCTTGGGTTGCCTCCCAAGTAGCGCCTGATTTATTGTCACAGCACGACTTGGACAACTTTACTACTCAAACTTTACCAAGTGCCCAAACTTCATTCTTCAAATCATCTGGCCTCTTTGTAGACTAAAAGATATTGAGGTCAACATCTTCATCATTCAATCTAAACTTGAGTTGACCTACTTCCACATCCAACAGTGCGCCACCAGAGGGAAGGAATGGCCTTCCCAAGATAATTGGGATGTTGAAGTCAACTTTACAATTTAGGATCACAAAGTCTATGGGGAATATGAACTTCTCAACCTTAACAAGTACATCATACAGTATCCTTATAGGCTTCACTATGCAGTCAGCCATCAACAACCTCATGCTCATCAGAGTAGGGGCTCCCAATTATATTCGGTTAATGCTCGCGCTTAGATATGGTAAAAGCACCAAGATCTTCTCACTTTTGGACCAAGGACCTCATAGAAATTAAACTACATTGTTGAAGCTCTTGGGAGAGCTCCTGACTCACAATGCACTTTTTTGTAACCAGGTCCTTTATGTACTTTGCATACCCTGGCATCTTCTCCAACACCTCAATAAGTGGAATATTGATAGAGAGTTATTTTAGCATGGAGAGAAAGTGTTTGCACTTTCCTTCCTTTTCTCTCTTTTAATTCTTTGAGGGAAGGGAGGAGGAATCCTAGGAATAGGCTTCAACTTTTGTGGCACATCAGCAGCTTCACTCACCTCATCCTTGTCATGATCATCTCTTGTATCCACATCTTTTACTGCAACTGTCTCCTCTTGAACATCATTTTCATCAACTGGCATAGGAGGATCAATGGTGTTCTTACCACCACAAATAGTAACCACCATGCACTACCTTTCATTATTAGGATTTTGAACTATGTTTCTAGGAAATGTACCCATCTAATGCTAATAAAGTTGAGTCAACACTTGACTAAATTGTTGCTCAAGCTATTTGATGGCGACACAGTGAGACTTGATTTTCTTCTTTTTATTTGTGATCTCAGATTTCATCCCCCTCAAAGTCTCATCCTATGTCTCAGCTTTCTTCAACAGACGATCAAACTTCTTCTTAACTCTTGAGCTACTCGCACTTGTATCATAGTTGTATGGTGGCACATAAGGACAATTTCTATAACCATCTTTGTGACCCTAATATGCATCTCTGTATTGAACTCTATCTCGATCATAGTACCCTTAGTGGTTGTCTTTGAAAGCTCAATCTTGATTGAAGTTCCGACCTTGGTTTTCTTGACCTTGGCATCGATAGTCCTAATTGGACCCTTAGGCGTTGCTCCAAAAAACCCCTGTCTGATCAGCAATAAAATAAGTGTCCTCCTCATAGTAGGGATTATCATATATAGGTGGCCATAAAAACTGATGAGCAACTACATTGACTCATTCCTAATTCTGCTTCATCTTTACCTCTACACCTATATGGATTCGGGCAAGCTCATGCATAATCTTTTTATTTATCTTGGCTTGCTCTGAACCAACATTGACTACATATGCATTTTTATTAGATGGTCTATCTCTTTGCCCCCATACATGATTTTTCTTGACCACTTTTGTAATGACCCCAAAAAGTTCCTTAAAATATGCCTCGGAAGTGCCAAAAATTGTAATTTCCATATATCTCAAAATCTGTACGTGATATCAAAAATTTGACTTTATATTCTTGTTCAGGGGTCATACTAAGTGGAAAATAGTTCTAAACCTGATTTAAGAGCAACCACATCAAAATTTGGAAATCAAAAAATGCGATTTCTAGAGAAGTTTTCGCGCCCCTGCTGCAACGCGCCAAGGGCACACCTCTATGTAATTTTTGTCCAGTTTTGGACTTTAGTCTAAGACTTTTAAGTTTTGCGCCTAAGTGTTCTCAAACGTGAAAATACCTATACTTAGTCATTGTTCACCCTCATATCATTCTAAACATTCCTCAATACTCATTCAAACACTTAGCCAAATATTTTACTCCTAAATTCAAGTCTCAAAACTCTCTCCGGATGTAATGATTTCCTCTCAAGCTTCAAGTCTCCATCTCCAATCTTCATCAAGTTCATCTCCAAAGCTAAGGTATATGAGTTTCTTTAATGGGTTCCTTCCACCTATAATACCCAAGCTTCTATTTACTCTAATTTGCATGATTTAAAGCTGATTTACAAATGGGTCTTATTTATTTGAAAATCATTGCATACTATGTTAGGATTTATGAAATTATGACTGTTTTACTATGTTTTGGGCTATGAATCTAAGATCTAATATGAGCTTTGATGAAGGATTTTGACGTATATTGCTTGAGGGTGTTACCAAGTATCTATTGATGAATTCATATTGAATTTTCTAGTATGATAACCCTCTGGAATTGCATGATTTTACACTAGCACTATAAACCCTTTAAGTGTTTGACAAAGTGTTCGGTTATAGTTTTTTGAGAAATTGAAGGTCCAATTCATGTCTTATGAATTGAATGATTTTATGATGATGAAATAATGATGAAATATGATGAAAGGATGAAGGAATGATGATGAAAAGGAATGCATGTATATGATGATGGAAGGAGTGTATATGTCTATGATACTATCTCTATAGTGTAGGGGATGATCAAGCCTAGCTCGAGAGGTTGTAGGCTCGGGTAACCTATTAAAGAGTTTGTACCTCGATAACCTAATTTGGGGAGTGGTAGGCCCAGGTAACCTTGTTAAGAGTTTGTACCCATCAACATTGTTGGGGGTTTGTACCCATTACCCTTGTTGGGGGTTTGTACTCCATCAACCTTGTTGGGGGGTTTATACTCCATCAACTTCATGAAGGAGTTTGTACCTCATATGCCTATCCAAGGGGGTGGTAGAACTTAGCTTGCACTAAGAATGGTCACTCCTTACACTTACTTTATGATTCATATAAGTATGGTTTACAACGAGCTTCTTCCATACATGCCATAATGCTATATATACTCATTGCCTATGCTTATGCATTTTGATTATGTTACTATCACATATTTCATTGCATCCCACATATTTAGTACATTCAAACATACTAATACATAATCTATGTCTACAAGATGTTGCCATGTAGGAACCGGTGCACCGCTTGATCATCCTCCACCTCCATGTGGCTAATATGATTGTTTCTCAAGCTTGTTGGTGAGTTCTCCATTTCAGAGACGTTGCTTATGATCTCTTGCTATGTACTAAGATTATCTTATCCTTATTCATGTATCAACTATGAGGGTAAGCCCAATTATTTATTGTGGCCCTCGCTCTTATCTATGTAGTAGAGGTGTTGTTGGACATGTTATGTATCTATGCTATGAGCCTTGACTCTCTTGTTTCTTGATGATATGATATGGAAGTTTATCCTTATCCCTAAATCCCTTCTTCTGCTTATCTCTTATAGTCATTTTAGTTGTTTCCATGACCAAGGATATGTAATAATATACTATGAGGCTTGTTTGGGGTGGGTTCCCTATTCACCAATCATGTGTAGGCCCTAGGTTCGGGCAGTGAAAAGGATGGTATCAGAGCATTATGTTATTAGATCATCGGAGTCCAACACATGATGTTTATTAGAGTCTTATTCATGGTTGTGTTGTGCACCATAAGTATGAGTAGGAGGCTATGCGATGTTTAGGAAATGTTTTCCTTTTTCATATTCTAAGTTGTGCTATAGAGTTGAAGTAGGTTTTTCCCCTTAATGATTGTCCTTTTCTATGCTAGATCATACCTAACACGAGAGGAAGATGAGCTTGCACAACAGAGGAGTAACTGGCTAATAAAGAGCTTAGGGAGGCTCTCATTTTACTTGTAAAAGTGGTGGCTAATCAAGACAACCAAGGGCCAAAGACCCTCATGCTCCTACATTAGCATCTTGGGTGAGAGGTTTCATGAGGATGAATCCCCTGGAATTCCATGGGTCGAAGGTGAATAAGGACCCTCAAGAGTTCATTGATGAGGTCTACAAGATTTTGTCTATCATAGGAGTGAGGCCAGAGGATAATGCGGAGTTGGTGACCTACCAACTCAAAGGGGTAGCAAAAATATGGTACAACCAATGGAAGGAGGAAAAGGGAGTCAATAATGTGGTTCTATAAGAAGAGTTTAAGGCAGCCTTTCTTAATTGATTTTTCCCTATTGAGGTTAGGGAAGCTAAATTGGTGAATTTTTTTTATGAATTTGAGACAAGGGTCCATGAGTGTGAGAAAGTATGCACTCAAGTTCACCCAACTTTCAAAGTTTTCTCCTCACTTGATTGCCGACCCAAGATCGAGAATGAATAAATATGTGATGGGTGTTACCAACTTGGTTAGTAAAGATTGTCGGTCCGCCATGTTGATTAGTGACATGGACTTGTCATGTTTGATGACCTATGCCGAACAAATGTAAGAGGAGAAATTGAGGAAAAGAAGGGGTTATAAGGCTAAGAGGGCTCATTTTGAGGGTAAGTTCCAAATGAGTGATTGATTCCATCGGGGCCAAGGATCTTCTCATGCATTTCAAAAGCGGGTTGTAAATGGCTCTTATTGATGTGTGTTCGAAGTATGGTAAGGGTCATGATAGCCCAGAGGGATATCGATGCTTGCTATGGTTGTGAGAAAATAGGGCATAAGGCAATAAATTGCCCTTGAAATTGCAACAAGGGTAAGGAGGTTCGTCCTCAAGGTGCTAATATGGTTCCTTTGGGGAGAGGTAGCCGACAAGATTGTGCCCTAAGGCACAACCAACTTTATGCTTTGATTGATCTAGGTGTCACTCTTTCTTTTGATGTGTATGCATTAATTGATCTAGGTGCCACTCTTTCTTTTGTTATCCCCTTTGTTGCCAAAAGATTCCATGTTGAGCCCGAATTATTGTATGAGTCATATGAGGTGTCTACTTCTATTGGTGCATTTATTGCTAGAAAGGTTGGTAGAAGTTGTCCTCTTTGCATCTTGCATAACATATTGCCTTGTGATCTTGTTCAGTTGGACATGGTTGATTTTGATGTCATTCTTAGGATGGATAGGTTGCATACATACTATGCTTCTATTGATTGTAAAACCCGTAGGTCAAATTCCAATTCCCAAATAAACCCGTCCTTAAGTGGGAGAGTCATGATGTGATGATCAAGGGTAGGTTCATCTCTTGCATTAGGGCCCGTAAGTAGATCTCACCCATTACCCTTGTTGGGGGTTTGTACTCCATCAACCTTGTTGGGGGGAACTTTACAATTTAGGATCACAAAGTCTATGGGGAATATGAACTTCTCAACCTTAACAAGTACATCCTAAGGGGTGCCTTTACCATCTTGTGAGGGTTAGGGATGTGGAGTCCAAAGTCCTTCCTATAGAGTTGGTTCCATTGTTAATGAGGTCCTTAATGTCTTTCCAAATAACCTTCTCGGTGTTCCTCCAAAAAGGGAAATCTATTTTGGTATAGATCTCCTTCTCGATACTCAACCTATTTTTGTTCCCCCTTACCGCATGGCCTAGGCGGAGTTGAAGGAACAATTGTGGGACTTATTGGAGAAGAGATTTATTAGGCCTAGCCAATCACCTTAGAGTGCACTGACGTTGTTTGTGAAAAAGAAAGATGGGTCCCTTAGGAGGTTTATTGACTATTGGCAATATAATAGGATCACCATTAAGAATAGGTATCCTCTTCCAAGGATTGATGATTTGTTTGACAAATTGTAAGAGGCAAGCCATTTCCCTAAGATTGATCTTCGATCCGAGAATCATCAAGTAAAGGTGAGGGAATGTGATATTCCCAAGATGGCTTTTTGGAGTAGATATGGACATTATGAGTTTGTTGTGATGTCTTTTGGGTTGACAAATACACCGGTCATCTTCATGGACCTTATGAATAGGGTTTTCAAACCCTACCTTGATTCATTTTGTTATGGTATTTATTGATGATATTTTGATCTATTCTCATGGTGAGGAGGAGCATAGGGCTCATTTGAGGGTTGTGTTGCAAAGATTGAGGGAGGAGAGACTATATGCTAAATATGAAAAGTTTGAATTTTGGTTGAAGGAGGTTCCTTCCTAGGACATGTGGTGTCGAGGGATGACATTAAGGTGGATCCTAAGAAGATCGATGTGATTAAGAATTGGCCTAGACCATTGTCCCCATCGGACATTAGGAGTTTCTTGGCGTTAGCAGGGTTTTATCGGAGATTCATGAATGGGTTCTCTTCTATTGCTTCCCCTATGACAAAGTTGACTCAAAAGAAGGCCAAGTTTGTGTGGACCGATAAGTGTGAGAAGAACTTCTAAACCTTAAAAGATAAGCTTGTGTCTGCTCCTATATTGTCACTACTTGATGGGCTAGAGTGAAGGTTTGTTTATTGTGATGCTTCTAGAGTTGGGTTGGGTTGTATTCTAATGCAAAATAATAAGGTCATAGCCTATGCTTCTAGGCAACTCAAGGTGTATGTAAAGAACTACCCTTCCCGTGATCTTGAACTATTCGTTGTGGTAGTTGCATTAAAGATTTGGCATCATTACTTGTATGGGGTACATGTTGGTGTGTTCACTGATCATAAGAGCCTCCAATATGTCTTCACTCAAAAAGATCTTAACTTGAGGCGAAAGAAATAGTTAGAACTTTTTATAGACTATGATATGAGTGTGCATTATCATCCAGGTAAGGCTGATATGGTGATGGATGCTTTGAGTAGGGTGTCTATAGATAGCCTAGCTCGTGTTGATAGTGGTGATAGTGAGGTGGTTAGGGAGGTCTATCATTTGGCCAGATTGGAAGTTAGGTTGAGGGAAATAGATAATGGTGGTGTTGTTGTTGTTGATGGTTCTAAATCCTCATTGGTTGATGAGTTGAAAGCTAAGCAAGATCTTTACCCCTCTTTGTTAGAATTAAAGGCCTTGTTGAAAGAGGGCAAAGTAGAGGTTTTCTCCCAAGGGGTAGATGGTGCTCTTAAATACCAAGGTAGGTTATGTGTGCCTTGTGTTGATGGCTTGTTAGAAAAGATCCTTGATGAGGCCCATAATTCGTCTTATTCTATTCACCCCGGTTCTACTAAAATGTATAGAGATTTGAGGGAGATGTATTGGTGGGAGGACAAGAAGAGGGACATTGCCAAATTCATTTCTAGTTGTCATAGTTGTCAACAAGTCAAAGCCAAACATAAAAGGCTGGGTAGCCTAACCCAAGACATAGAGATTCCTACTTTGAAGTGGGAGGTGATTAATATGGATTTTGTGGTTGGGTTGCCCAAGACTAGAAAAGGTTTTGATTTCATTTAGGTTGTGGTTGATAGGATAACGAAATTGGCTCACTTTCTACTGGGTAAGACCACATATGGTGCTGAAGAGTATGCTAGGTTGTACATCTATGACTTGGTGAGATTGCATGTGGTTCCTTTATCCATCATATTAGATCATGGAGCACAATTTATTTTACATTTTTTGAGATCTTTCCAAAGGGGTCTTGGTACTAGAGTTAAGCTTTCTATGGCCTTCCACCCTCAAATGGATGGCCAAGCCAAAAGTACCATCGAAACTCTTGAGGATATGCTTAGATCTTGTGTTTTGGAGCATAAAGGTAGTTGGGATGATCATCTCCCATTGATTTAGTTTGCCTACAACAATAGCTATCTTTCTAGCATCGGTATGGCTCCATTTGAGGCTCTTTATGGTAGATGTTGTAGATCACTGGTTGGGTGCTTTGAGGTAGGTGACGTGGCCTTGTTAGGACTAGATCTATTTATGGAGGCTCTTAAGAAGGTTAGGATTATTAGGGAAAGATTGAAGACAGACCAAAGCCATCAAATGTCTTATGCCGATGTGAGGAGAAGGCAGCTTGAATTTGAAGTTGATGATTGGGTTTATTTGAAGGTCTCACCTATGAAGGGTGTGGTCCATTTTAGTAAGAAGAGCAAGTTGAGCCCTAGATATATGGGCCCTTATAGGGTAATGGGAAGGATCGGTAAGGTCGCCTACGAGTTGGATTTACCTAGAGAAAAAAAGTTGGTTTATCCAGTCTTTCATGTGTCTATGTTGAGAAAGTCTGTGCGTAATCCCAATGCTATTGTGCCTCTTGATGTAGTGGGGGTAGTTGAACAAAACTTGACTTATGAAGAGGTTTTAGTTTAGATTTTGGATAGGCAAGTGAAGAGATTGAGGAACAAGGATGTTGCTTCTGTTAAGGTCCTTTGAAGGAATCAACAAGTCGAAAGTGCTACATGGGAGGCCGAAGTAGACATGCAAAAGCAATATTCATACTTTTTCCACTCCACTCAGGCCTAAGGTATCACTCTAAGTACCCTATATAATTTCAAGTCTAAGTTTAGCCTATGACATATGCATACATTCATGTTTAAATTGACAAGTTCATGATGATTTTACACTTATGATGAGAATTTTAAAATAATGTTTAAGACATATGCATACATTCATGTTTAAATTGACAAGTTCATGATGATTTTACACTTATGATGAGAATTTTAAAATGATGTTTAAGTGCATTGTTTCATCTTTATGTGGGCTGAAATTATCATATTCGTCTTTGATATACGTTTCTTTGACATTCAGGGATGAATATTTCCAAGGGAGAGATATTGTAACAACCATAAAAAGGGCCCGAAAATGTGCCTCAAAAGTGCCCGAAATCTTAATGTCCATATATCTCAAAATTCGTACGCGATATCAAAAAATCTAACTTCATATTCTTGTTTAGGGGGTTAAATTGAGTGGGAAATAGGTCTAACCCCGATATAAGAGAAATCATATAAAAATTTAAAACGTAGCCAAATATTTTACTCCTAAATTCAAGTCTCAAAACCCTCCGGATCTAAGGATTTCCTCTTAAGCTTCAAGTCTCCATCTCCAATCTTCATTAAGTTCATCTCCAAAGCTAAGGTATGTGGGTTTCTTTCATGGGTTCCTCTCACCCATGATACCCAAGATTCCTTTTACTCAAATTTGCATGATTTAAAGTTGATTTACAAATGGGTCTTAACTATTATGAAAATCACTACATACTATGTTGGTGTTTATGAAACTGTGACTATTTTACTATGTTTTGGGCTATAAATCTAAGATCTAATATGAGCTTTGATAAAGGTTTTGATGTATATTGCTTGAGGGTGTTACCAAGTATCTATTGATGATTTTACATTGAATTTTCTCGCATGATAACCCTCTTCAATTGCATAGCTATACACTAGAACTACACCCACTCTAAGTGTTTGACAAAATGTTCGATTATGGTTTCTTGAGAAATTGAAGGTCCAATGTATGTCTTATGAATCGAATGACTTTATGATGATAAAATAATGATGAAAAGGAGTGTATATATATGGTGATGGAAGGAGTGTATATGTATATGATACTATCTCTACAGTGTAGGGGATAACCAAGCCTAGCTTAGGGTTGTAGGCCTAAGTAACCTATTGAGGGGTTTGTACCTCGATCATCTAATTCAGGGGCTGGTAGGCCCGAGTAACCTTGTCGAGGGTTTGTACCCATCAACCTTGTTGGGGGTTTGTACCCCTCAACCTTATTGGGGGGTTTGTACTCCACCAACCTTGTTGGGGGGTTAATACCTCATGCACCTATCCAAGGGGGTGGTAGGCCTTTGCTTGCACTAATAATGGTCACTCCTTACACTTATTTTATGATCCTTATAAGCATGATTTACAATAAGCATCTTCCATATATGGCATATTGCTATATGTAATCATTGCCTATGCTTATGCATTTTGATTATGTTACCATCACTTGTTCTATTGCATCATATATACTTAGTACATTCAAACATACTAATGCATACTCTATGTCTACATGATGTCACCATGTAGGAACCGGTGCACCGCTTGATCATCCTTCTACCTCTATGTGGCTAAAATGATCGTCTCTCAAGCTTGTTGGTGAGTCCTTAACATTTCAGGAACATAGCTTATGATCTCTTGCTATATACTAAGACAACCTTACCTTTATTCATGTATCGACTATAAGGGTGAGCCCAATTGTTTGTCATGGCCCCCACTCTTATCTATGTAGTAGAGGTCTTGTTGGACATGTTATGTATCTATGCTATGAGCCTTGACTCTCTTGTTTCTTGATGATATGATATGGAAGTTTACCCTTAGCCCTAAATCCTTTCTTATTCTTATCTCTTATTGTAGTTTTAATTGCTTCAACGACCAAGATGTGTAATGATATACTATAAGGCTTGTTTAGGGTTCCTTCGGGTTCCCTATTCACTGGTCATGTCTAGGCCTTAGGTCCAAGGCATGACAACTTTCTCCATCCTTTTAGCAATCCTTGTAAATGGCTGATCTATAAACATGCCCCCGCATAATTGTATCAGCATAAGCTTGACTATTTTCATCAAGGGCATAGTAGAAGATCTCCACCAAGGCATCATAAACAATTTTGTCATCCGGGACACTTCTCAAGCACTTAGTAAACCCCTCCTATGTAGTACAGATAGAGTCACCAGGAAGTTGCTCAAAGTTGTTGATCTGATCTTTCAACTTGAGCTTTTTCAATATCGAGAAGTATCTCTCTAAAAAGGCCTTCTGTAATTCAGTCCAACTGGTGATCAAACTCTATGGTTGCTTAGATAGTCATAGTGCTGCATTGCCTATAAGAGATAATGGGAAGACACGAAGTCCCACAACATCTATACAAAGATTCTGTGTTCCCATTACACTTTTTCAAACAAATGCAACATTATGTAGATGGCTATGAGGATCCTCCGATGGTAGGCTCATAAACAACCCATGGTTTTGCAGCATCTGAAGCAACACACTTAAAACCATGAACTTTGTGTTAGTTGGTAGTAGTGGCAACATAATAGCTGTAGCTACCTCCATAGTGATAGGATTCAGCCGATATTGATTCCACTAATAAGCATTGGCATTGAAGTCATATGGCTGTGGAGCAATGTCCTCAAAAGAAGGTAGTTCTCATTGTCAGCATTCTCATTCTCATTCCGGTTCAGAGCTATTTTAACCATGTTGTTGGCATTATCTTGGGCCATTCTTCTCAATGTTCTCTGGATCTTTGGGTTAAATGGAGTTAATGGTCTGCCTCAACTTCGCGTGTTTGCATACGTTACACTTATACCCTATAAAGAAACAAAAACCACAAAAAACATAAAATGAGGGAAGTAAGGGTTAATAGCCAAATCTGTTGAATTAAACAAGTCTAGCTGTATTCCTCGGCAATGGCACCAAAATCTTGATGTTGCCCAAGCTACACTTCCTTTTTGAGGATAAATCAATCATTGTCAAGATATAGAACCTAACCAAGGTTAGGGTTGAACCCAAGGGAATATTGTAGATTTAGAAGAATTCAGTTATGCAATTTGGGTTATTAACAACCACATCTCCTCAAAAGAGGGAGGGCGGGTTAATAATAACTTGTGAAAGTAATCCTAAACAAAATCAAGTGTTTAAATCAATAAGAGAGAAACTAGGGTATTTTGTTCCCCACAATTCCTTAACTCAGTATCACCGGATAACTTAATTCTTTTCTAGCATGTGGTATGCAGGACGGTAAGTTAATTTCACCAAATCCTTTGGCCCAGGTGAGAGGCAAATTTCACTACATGACTTGGCTCATCTCCATAGTGTGACATTACTAACCTTACCTATTGTCCCAGTACAACCTCCCCTTGGCCCAGTCCGGTTGCATAGACGAGAACACATCAATCAAATCCTGATAATTAATCTCTTTTCCTATTCATTACTACCTTGGTCCAATTAGTAACACTAGGCAGGTTCTAATGTTGGCCACCACTAGAAAATATGCAAAACAAAGAGAGTGAATTAATACATGCATGCACACTTTTTAAGAATTATGAATTATCCAATTTTACCTTGTTAGTTCTTCATGGTTCCCTTAACCCTAGTTCTCGATTTAGCTACTCATGATTTGTATAGATGCATGACTTATGAATTTGAATAACATAATAGAGCACTTACACTATAGAATTAAGCACAATTAAATCCAAGCTTCATTAAGAATCACATGATTGTAATTAGATGATGAAATCAAAGTGTACTAGTGTTTCTCAGAACTCTCTAATGTTTTTCTCTACTCTATCTCACCATTTTTCTACTAACTCTTCGAAATCTCTAATAACACTAATCTAAATGTCTATTTATAATATTTAAAATATATGTCCTACACAAAATACGATAATTAGGTCGGTATGCCTCACAAGATGTTTTACGAG